>ML797629.1:105128-126918 GCA_009831015.1 Picea engelmannii
AAAATCAACCTATTTAGTGACATCTCTTTCTATGTAAATCATATTAATTATGATAATCCATGTTTCACAACTATGAAGATACCTAAGATATATGAATAAAGAGAGATTATGATTTGACATTGAAATTCTCATGCGAGTATTTTATCTAAGATAGATGGGACAACAAGTTATAGAGTTGCAAGCTGAATGAATCCTTTGATTGTAATTTTTAGGTATTAAACTTGTTCATTTGGTCCACACATTATTTTTGTAAGGAAAAAAAAGGTTTGATACATGAATTCCATTATTGTTTTATTAAATTAACTTGAAAAACAATTCTCTCTAACGATGAAAATAACTATATTTTTACAAACAATCAATTTTTTTAATATCATAATGAGAGTACCTTTTAAATGAAATATGGTTATCCAAGGAAAGGCAAGGAAATGCAAGGTAAGGAAATGCAATTCTTGCCATGTAAAGTCAATGAAAGGCATGCATGATAATTAAAGGTAAGGAAATGCATGGAAATTCAAGGAAATGCAATGCATGGCATGGAAAGGAAAGGCATGACATGGCATGGCATGGCAAGGAAAGACATAGAAAGGCATGTAATGGCAAGGAAAGGAATGGCATGGCATGTAATGGAATAGGAAGGAAAGGAATGACAAGGCATGGCATGGAAAGGCAAGGAAAGGAAAAGAAAGGCATGGCAAGGCAAGGAAAGACATGGAAAGGAAAGGCAAGGCATGGCATGACATGGTCTCACAATGCAATACAAGTCATGGATTAGCAAGGAAAGGAAACACAAGGCATGTCATGGCATGGAAATATATTGAAAGGCATGGAACAAAATGGAAAGGCATGGAAAGGTATGGAAAGGAATGACGTGCCATGAAAAGGAAAGGCATGCCATGGCATGGCATGAAAAGGAAAGTCATGGAAAGGCATGGAATGGAAAGGAAAGGAAAGGCATGAAATGGAATGGTATGGGATGGCATGGCATGGAAAGGAATGTCATGTCAAGGAAAGGCATGGAAATTCAAGGAAATGAAAGGCACGACCTGACATGGTAAGGCAAGGAAAGACATGGCATGACAAGACCTGACATGATAAGGCAAGGCATGGAAATGCAAGGAAAGGCATGGCATGGTGAGGCATGGAATGGAATTCCAAGGGATGGAATGGCATGTAAAGAAAATAAAATGAAAGGAATGGCATGTCATGTCAAGTGAAGGCATGGAATGGCAAGGCAAGACAGTGCAAGGCATGCATGGAAAGGCAAGACAGTGCAAGGCATGGTATGGGATGGCATGGAAATGCAAGGCATGGAAAGGAAAGGAATGGCATGGAAAGGCATGGAATGGAATGTCAAGGAAAGGAAAGGAAAGGCATGGCATGGAAAAGAAAGGTATGGCAGGGCATGGCATGGAATGGAAAGGAAAGGTATGGCAAGGCATGACACGGAAAGGCAAGGTAAGGCATGGAAAGACATTGAATGGCATGGCATGGAAAGGAAGGGCATGGATTTGCAAGGAAAGCAAAGGAAGGGCATACCATGACATGTAAAGGCATGAAAAGGAATGGAATGATATGGCATGGCATGACCAGGAAATGTAGGTCATGGGATGGAAATACATGGCATGGTATGGAAAGGAAATGAAATGAAAATAATGTCATAGAATGACATGGAAAGGAAGGGAAAGGCATGGCATGGAAAAGCATGAAATGGGCCAATGGCAAGGAAAGGAAAGGCAATGAAAGGGATGGCATGGCATTTCATGGAAATGAAAGGAAAGGAATGACATCGTTAAGTCAAGACATGGCATGGAAAGGCATGGCATGGAATGGAAAGGAAAGGAAACGTGAGACATTGCATGGCATGGCAAGGCAATCCAAGACATGGTATGGAAAAGAATGGCATGGAATGGCATGGAAATACAAGACATGGCATGGAAAGGAAAGGAATGGCATGGCATGGAAAGGAAAGACATGGGAAGGAAAGGAAGTGAAAATCAAGGCAAGCCATGGCATAACATGGGAAGGAAAGGAATGGCATGGAAATACATGGCATGGCGTGGCATGTCAAGGCATGGAATGGATTTCCAAGGAAAGGAAATTCATGACATGGAATGGAAAGGCATGACAAGGCATGAAAAGGCATGACATGACATGTCATGGCATGGAAAATCAAGGCAACGCATGTCCTCGAATGGCATGGAAAGGAAATGAATTACATGACATGGCATGGCATGGAAAGGAGAGGTATGGCATGGCATGGCATGGCAAGTAAAGACAATGCAAGGCATGGCATGGAAAGGTAAGGCAAGGCATGACAAACCAAGGAAATACATGTAATGGCACATAAAGGAAAGGCATGGAATGGCATGGCATGGCATGGAAAGGAAATGAAAGGAATGGAAAGGAAAAAACACTTCATTGGATGGAAATAATTTTTTTTATATAAATTTAAGTCATGTGTCCCTAGAAAATTTGTTTTTTTTTTATTGGGATAAAAAATGTTCAGTTTTTTGTGATGTTTGTTTCATTGAAATACATAGTTTGATTTGATTTTTTCCTTTCATAATGTTATGGAAAGATATATATTTATTTTTGTATAGGTTAAAATGGGAAGCTACATGGAAAGACCTGCAAGGAGGGATTAGTCTATTTTAGATCATTGTTGTTTTCTAGGGATTTGTAAATTTAACAACCTGTATTTTGTCCTCAGAAGGTTAGAACTTTGATTTTTACTTATCTTAGTGATTCATTGCTTAGAATTTGTTGAGTTTATTTAGAATGATATAGAAATTTGATATGTATACATATGGATCTATGTAGGTATTGTGTGATATAATTTTTATTGTTATATGCTTATATGTTTATAGTTTTATGATTTGTTTAAACATGCAAATTGAAATGTGGAACTTTGGTATGTGGATACTAGTTCATAATTGTGTATAATAGATGCAAGGCCTCATGTAAGTAAACACACATTTATTAATTGAACATTAATACAAATAAGGATTCTCATATGAAATTCATAATGTATATGCATAAATATGAACTATGTGATATCCACATCACTATAGTGTTGAGGTGACCATGGAATGGAATGGCATGGAAAGGCAAGGCATGTCATGTAAAGTGAAGGAAATGAAATACATAACATGAAAAGGAAAGGAATGGAAATGAAAGGCATGCAATGGTAAGGCAACACAAGTCATGGAATGGCATGGAAAGGAAAGACAATGCAAGGCATGGAATGACATGGCATGGCAAGGAAATGCATGGAAATTCATGGCATGACAAGCTAAGGAATGCCATGCCATGGAAAGGCATGGAAACAAAATGAAAGGAAAGGCATGGCATGGCAAGACATGGAATGCCAAGGAAAGGAAAGAAAATGCATGGCAAGGCATGGCATGGCAAGGCATGGAATGCCAAGGAAAGGAAAGGAAAGAAAAGGCATGGCAAGGCATGACATGGAAAGAAAATACATGGCAAGGAATGGCATGGCAAGGAATGACATGGCAAGGAATGGCATCGCTAGGAAAGAAATGCCATGGAATGACATGTCATGGCATGGCATGGCATGGGACAACAAGTGAAAGCAAGGGAAGGAATGTCATGGCATGGAAAGTCAAGAAAATGCATGGTAAGGAAAGGCATGGAAAGGAAATATAAGGTAAGGGAGCACAAGGAAAGGCAAAGGCAAGGCAATGCAAGGAAAGCAAGGGAAGCAAATGCAAGGAAAGGAAAGGCTAGGAAAGCAAGTCAATAATAGGCAAGGAAAGGAAAGGAAAGGATAATAATTGATCACATACTTTGTTTTGGACACCCTATCAACTTGAAATATTGCACATTCATCCATGGATTTGGCTACCTTGAAATTCACAAATGTGGAGTGGTTGCATGCATGAACATTATTGGAGAGAACATTCTCCGTGGAAATTTGGAATTTGAATTGTCTTGATGCCTATTTTTGGTGGTGTGTCCCATTCATGATACTTATTTGGTGCATACTACTATTTTTTGACGAGGGCAAATTGCTTTGGAGAGGCTAATGACCACATGTGTAACATGGTCAACCATGGATTGAGGAGAGATCTAACTAATTCATTATTATAATATTTATTTAACTTGTCATGGAGTTAGCTAGAAAACAATAATATTTTATTGTATAAGATAAGAGACTCACTCTATAAATAAGAGTTCTCTCTCCATTGTAAAGGGTGGATAATTTGGGTATTTAGGAGCTTTTCTCTTGGGATACATTGTAGAACATTTTTGCAAGATTAATGGATAATTTGAGGTATATTTTCATTTGATGTGAGGCTTTATTGTGCACTCATATTTTATGTGTTGATTTTCTATTAAGGAACCCTTGTAACATGCTTTGATTGCTATTATAATGAACCATGCTTCATTTTGGATAGGGTAATGTGAGGTTTCAACTCTCTTTTTTATATTGTGATTATGTTAGCCTACATGATTGTTATTATTGGTTCCTAGAGTCTTAACTAGGATGGGTCTTCAGTCTTTTGTCAAACTTAGGTAATGAAAACCATTAATTGCTTATGTATTTAAAACTTAGCAATAGTTTACACCATAATAGATTCATTAATGCTTAACGCAAGTAATTATAATAACCTTATAAAAAATGAACTATTCTTACTTACATAGACTTCATTAACACTTTAAAAAGTAATTAATAAAATTAAATAAATTGATACATTCATACACATAAAAATAATACACTTTGAAACTTATACATTCCTCAACATAAAATGTAGGAACAATGAGATTCATAAAAAATATGCCATGAAATGTGTATATGTGTGTGTGTGTGTGTGTATTCAACATCGTCTAATTTGTATATATTTACAAAATAGAACCTTGTGACCAATATACAAAATGACAACAAGTTTTATAACATAAAAAAAACAAGCATAAGGTGTCTGAGATGCAAAATGGTATTCATTTTTCACTCATTGACCACTACCACCCTCCCCACCCTTAGGAGCATCCTGGAAACTGATATTTCCTATCTTTCTCAAAGAATCACCTCGAGTGGTTTTGGGCCTAGGCATAATTCGTCACTCAAGAGACCACAAAAAGAAAAAACATTGTTATATGTTTTTTTTCAGGATGAATTAAAAGACTTACAAAATGATAGTTTGTAATTCAACATAAGAAACCTCACCGCAGATGGTACTAACAATCGTGAGGGTGTTACCCTCCTGCACGACCCTAATATCTCAGCGATGCCACCTTGCATCAGTTACAAGGATCAAATCATGAAATTTAAACAAATATGCATAAAATCAGTTCCATTCATGATACATCAAAATTTATCATCAACACATTATCTCACTATGAATATCTCAGGCCTTGATGGGGATTCGCTGACAGGTGGAGAGCTTGAATGTATAACCTTCTCTGAGGTAGCCTCTATTGTGGCAGCCTTGGTGTATGGTGCATATGGAAATGGTGGTCGGGGTGGGTGGCATATGGGTGCATCCATTTTGGATGGATGCAATGGAAGAGGTTGTGTGGATGGGTGGATTGTGGGTGCATCCACTCAGGATGCATGGAATAAGAAATATGTTTGGGGTGGGAAACGATGGACCCCCACAGATTGTACAAGTGATGGAAGAACCCTTGGATTGGATTAAGGTAACTCATAAACTATGGGCAGGTGTCCAGGGAAAGGAGTAGAAAAAATAAGAAAAAACATCATCAACCTCCATACATATTAATAATATTGAACTATTAGTACAAAATAGTAAAATTCAACAACATGAATACAAAAAAATTGATATTTAAACAATATTAAACCCTACACATGATATATGTAATGCAGGTCACTTTTCCATCCTAGTTAAACATTGCTCGAAACAGCTTGGTCCCACAACCCATAGAAACATAAGAAAATAAATAATTTGATGATGCCATAAAATAAAGAAAACACTATAGTGAATTGATCAAATGTGACACATACCTGTGTACGATGTATATCGATTGAGAAGACTACCTCTACTACTGCATCAGTGGTGGAGACATACATTGATGCATCCATGGGCGTAGAGGGTCTACTACACGAGCATAGAAAATGCAAAACAACATACAATAAAATATCGATATAAATACACAATACTATATAAATATATAACGATTAAAAACATAGAGTTGGTTAAGATACTATTGTGGAATACAACAACCCTCCCAAATTTCTATTTATTGTCAATAAAAATAATTTGGGCCCCTTTGTTTTTGAATTTTTTTCTTAGTTTAGTTTAATTTTTCTTTGTAAATATGTTTGGGATCCTGATTTCAAACTCGACATCAATGCATTTGTTAATTTTAGAGCTGATGAATTTTCATATTTTGACTCTTATTTATATCAAAGATGCATGTAGTCTTTTGAATTTCCTAAATTTTAACATTAAACTCAAAATTGAATTTCAAGATTTTCCTTGTGTCATATCACTTTTAGGTCAATTTCAATGTTTTTTTAAGTTGTTTTGATTATCAACTTGTTGAAATAATGTAACTGCGAAGAATATTATGATTATTATTGAGTTATTTTTGTATAGATAAAATCCCCTTTTGTGGATTGATCATGTCGGGTCTTGCATATGACCAAATCCCCTTTTGTGTATTTTTCAAACCATTGTTATATGGTTTTCTTTGTAAAGTCATCCCCTAGGGCTAATTAAAGTGGTTATAACCACTAATTGGAGAATTCATCCCTTCTTGAGGAAGAGACACAACCCTAGCACCTCCCAGCCAATATAAATAAGAGATGATATCACCTCATTCACTCACTCACTCAGCCACTCATGTAGTGCGCATCTTTTGGAAGTTCTTGAATTTACAAGAAGAAGGAGAGAGAGGCACATGCTCAGTATTGGATTTTCTTAGTGGTTTTTTCTTAAGTCTTGGCATTGTATATGCAATCTATATTAAGTAAGTTTTTTCTAGGTTTTCTCCCCCATGAGGGTTTCCTAGGATAAAATGTTGTGTACCTTGTGATTGTGTTTCTTTTAGTGATCCTTCTAATGTTGTTATTGTGGAAATGCATTCAATTCTTTAGTAAATTGAAAGTAACCTAATAGAAGCACTAAAACTTAACATGATATCATATTTGAACTGAATAGAGAACCTTTCACTCGATAACCAAAAGCGCCACTATTGTCATACAAGAAATTTACGACATTTTTATTGGAAGGAAATTTCTTACTAAAAAACATCTAGGGAAGTGTGCCCTACCCTAGTGAATCCTTTAGCAGCTTGAACACACCTTTTCAGTAGCTAGAGCCTCTAGAAATTCAAACCCTAGTTTTGACTAGTACCAGAAAACCAGGAAACTAGAACCAGTACCAGAAGTACCAATCTAGATTTGAACAAGTCAATTTTCAAGGGGTAAAACTTGTAATTTTTTAAAACATACAGCTCCAAACTACTCGCCTTAGCCCAATGCATCTAGTCCTTGGATCAGAGTTCCAAAATTCAAAGTTTGAAAAATTAGGGTTCCTCATAAAACCCTAAGTTGCAGTTGCAGTTAAAGTACCAGTTACAGTTGTAGTATCAGTTGCAATATCATTTGTAGTTGCGGTATCAGTTGCAATAGAAATATCAATTGCAGTATCAATTGCAGTTGCAGTGCCAGTTCCTTCATAACCATTGCAACACTTGTTGCAGTTCAACATCAGCTGCAGTACTTACATGTTGGGACTTTTGTTTTATTGCACCTTATTTTCATAGGTACGTACTTACATGTGTTTGAAATGTATTATTATACTAAGGGGTATTTGTAGGAGAAAGGATCTTTTAAATCATAGATCCAGAAGGATCTTAGATCCATCACATTCAGAGGAACTATGCACCCCAGGTTTGATTACCTTGATATTCCTCTACTTGTTATGGAATTATTGTGATCTTATGAATATCTAGGTTTCATTTTGATCTATTGAAGGTATCATACTAACCGATGGTAAAAGTATTAGATTGATTAAAATTAGGATTATAGAGTTTATTCCCTAACTCATATTTCTGTCAAGATAGCATATTGTATTAAGTACAGAGGACAGGTTGAAGAAAATTACTTGTATTATTGAGTGAAGGAGACTCAGAAGAAAAGAAACAAAACTCATTTTTTAGAATAAAGACCCTAGGTTCCATGTTTGATTGATTAAGTTGATAAGATTCAAATTTGCATATGTCATGTTTGACAACTTACAAGTAAAAACTATAGTTGTGATAACAATATTTGAAAAGTTTTATACTTGGTAGCATGTGAGCATTATCGAGATGAATTCTTATTGTAATCATTTACCAAATATAACTAACATATCCTCTGGGAAGAAACTTCTTGTTCTGTTTCCAAGTTACCATGGAGGAATGGCACTAGAAGAGTGTCGCTCTCATTACTGTATCTCTTAATTTTTCAAGTAGGTCACAAGTTATAGCTCTAAAAGAGCTACTCTGACGATTGTTCTTGCTATTGTTTTATTATTATTATAACGATTATTATTCTTGTCTATTTTTTATCCCTTGTCCTTGTTGCAGGAAGGTCACAAGTGATAACCTTGAGGGAGCTATAATGACAGTTGCAGGAGAAAACATTCTAGATAAGACATGAAGAAGACTATTCAAGTTGTATACATGATCGTATACATCCATGAATATGAAGAAGAAGCTACTTTTGAGATACAAAGTATCTCATATGGAGATTGATTGTAAGGAACAAAAGGCTCCAATGATGATCGAACATTAAAATAGAACTCACAGTAGACTTGGTCAATGGATAATGAAGCCACCTTGATAGGAAGCATAATTCATTTGAAATATGACTCAGATTTTCATATTAAGACTTGGTATTCAACACCAAGTATATTTTGTAGAGACTAAGAAGTTTTTGTAGACTCAGAAGAAATCAAGACTTAGAGTAATCCTAATCTCAGAAACGATCATATAGAGAGACATCTTCCAGAACTGGAAGAAATATTCCATGAGTTGAGAAGACTATATCATAGCTTTAGAGACCTCTAGGAGACATGAAATCTCCTTGAAAGGTTCTCTTATTTCAGTAACAGAGAAGGAAGTCAGTCAGAAAGATTGGGATATGGTTTTTTCATTAAGACTAGAAAGAAAGTCAGTGGTGACTTCCAAGATTGATCTAACAGATCAACCATGTTGCATATAACAATATAAATATGTACAAAGCCTGATTTTTGTCTAGAGGATTCTCTCAGTAAGAGGGAGAACACTATGACGAGACACTTGCTCCAGTAATCGAAGAAATAGTTCCAGTATTCATGAAGACAATCGCAAATACCATGATTTTGATATAGTATGGGATTTAGGGGGATCAATACCTATATTTGAGATTGAGTTACCTCCATGAAAGAAGGTAAGCTAGTCTTAGTGTCAGTTATTGATCCACTCCCAGTTTTAGATGAATTTTTTGCACTGATAGAGTAAAGGAGTGACTCTCAGATTTCAGAAATGACAGTGAGAATGGAGCAATCATTCTCATCTTCACAGTAGTTGTAGGTTGATGTAGGAGCATCACCAACAAAGTGCAAGTGGAGTACAACTCAACACACTAGCATGCATTTTTAAGTGATGATTTTGAATTTAAGAAGGGCATGTCATACAAACATCTGAAAATATTGTAATTTATGAAAATATTTACTCTTTTAGAGATGGAAAATCGCATGAAATCGACGAGGAATGTATTTTATTTTAATGAGGTAGATTGCAGTAAATATTTGATGTGTTTGATTTTATTCGTCTGTCACAAACGTTTATTGTAATAAATCCTTAGCAGTTGAAAGATTTTATTTCGATAGGATAACACTAAGGTAGCTTGGAGGGAAAACTATTTGAGCTCGTGTTGTATAAATAAATTTATTGTTTCCCAAATGAGGTTGTTGTTGAAGTATAGGTTGTTGAACTTTAGTTGAGAGCCACTCAGAATTGTATATTTCTTGAAGAGCATGCATGAACCCATGTACATATAGAATTTGAATGAGTATAATAGAGGAGCATTGTTCCAAATGTTTGGAGTTGATGTGTCTATCTGAATGAATGAATGGTAGTATTTATGTTTACTTGTAATTCTTTGTTATTACTTGTTCTTATGTTATGAATGCATTTACATAGTTGAATGTATGAATATGTGAGATAGTAGATAAGTTTCAATTGTTTCTCTTCAATGACCCTATGCAAGGAGTGCATAGTGTCTGCAAGGTGTGCATTGACATAGTCTATTTCGACTCAGAATATCAGAAGAGATAACATGAAACTTTTGTATCCAAGGAGTGCATAAGTGTCCGTCAGGTGTGCGTGATAGAGTCTGTCATGTCTCATAAAGTTCAACATAGATATATTGAAAGTGTGTGTAGGAGGAACCACACTCAGAGTCACATTATTCAGGAGCAACAATTGAGCAACGAAAGACTATTGCATAGTCACCCATTGAGAGTCAATTTGAGGGGAGTTTATCACAAGGCATGCACAAGGTCGATATTTTTCAAAGTATCGAAGGAGTCATTCTGGGAAGTTCTGAGTGTTGAGGTGGAACAAGTCCAAGAGAGGTAAATTGAAGTTTTGTATGTAGAGAGTACCTATTTTCTGCAAGGAGTGCATGGCAGATTCCTTTTGAATCAAGAGCTCAGGAGGAGTAGCTTAAGTTTATTTATGGAGGAGTGTGAAGACCTGTTGCAAGGCTTGCATGGGGTAATTTTTGACTAAGTTTAGAAGAAAGTCCTCTAAGGATAAAAAGTTTGAAGGAGGAAAAAAATTAGAAGAGATAGTGGGGAGGATTATTCAATAAGGGAGGATCCCTTGAAGATTCCCCAAATCAACGAGCAACATCTGTTCAGGAGGGATCAGGATCATTCCAGGCCATCATATATGGGAGAGTTGTAGGGAGGTTAGTCATGAAGAATTTCGGCACTTCGTGGTTCAGAGGCGTAGAAGTGTTGGAAGAGCGAGGTCACCGAAGTCGCGAAGTGATCCTAGCCATTAGCTGCGAGGAGGATACATGGAATCAAAGTAGAGAGTTTGGGAGATAGAGGTTCGAAGAAATTCTTTGGAGCAAGTGCAATATTCACGAAGTCGCGAAGGCCGAAGTGAAGTTGGATCGTCAGATCCAGGGAGACACGCAACAAATATTTGTGTGTTTCAGCAGAAAGTGTTTCGGAAGGAAATAAGGGTAGAGGTCACAGAACCACTGAAGCCCAAAGTTAAGAGGAGGACTAGCCCGAGGTTATAGCCCATGGTCATATAAGAAGAGGAAGAGCCTAGCCAGTAGAGCTAGCGCCCGCTAGTGAAAGTTACCACAAGCGCCAGAAAAATGTTGTGTGGGTAATTCAAACTTGCGAGGAAACAAATTGGGGGCCTGTATAAGTTGTTATCGGGTCTTCTAGAGGCCTGAAAGCCAATTTGGATTAAGTTTTTTGAATATCCTTGATCGGTAGGTCGCAGAATCCCCAAGAGGGAAGGGGTATTGCATCAAGTGGTATCAGAGCCAACATAATTGATTTTTGTAGGCAGGAAAGAAGGAGATAGCCTGATATCATCAAGTGATATCATATACATCCAATGGTAGTTTTATAAAGGAACAAATTTCATCACAATGTCTCCTAGAAGACATGTTGAGCCACTTGTATAAAATTGATCTATGGAAAGGGAGATGAGAGAACTTCGCACAAGATTGGATGTTATGGAAATATTGAAAAGCATAGCACCTGATGTTGGAGACGTCAGTGATGCACAAAATGAAGAAGTGGAAGTTGAATAAGTTGTAGCAGAGGATGTTGTGGAAGAATGCTTGTTGAAAGTGGTTGTAAAGTTGGGAGCTAGAGAAAAGATAGACATCCCAATGTATGAAGTCAATTTAGATGTTGAAGAATTTTTGGATTGGATAAGATCCATGGACAAGTACTTCTACTATGAAGACATTGATGAGGATAAAAAAGTGAAGCATGTCATCACCATATCTAAAGGAAATGCAACACCATGGTGGGATGAACTGCAGGCTGACAAAAGATGCAAAGGTAAGAAAAAGATCAAGAGTTGCGATAGAATGGTAGCCAAGTTGAAGGCTAAATTCATACCCGAGGATTATCAGATAAATATGTTCAGGAAGTTGTAGAACCTGAGAGAGAAAGGAATGACAGTGAAAGAGTACACAAAGGAGTTTTATAGGTTGAACATTAGGGTTGGACAGAGAGAAAAAGATGATGAGAAAGTTGTTAGGTATATAAATGGCATGATATATGAAATCCGGGATGAGATCAGCATGCTAAAAGTAAGGAAAGTGGAGGATTGTTATCAGATTGTGCTAAAGGAAGAGGAGAAGTTGGCCAGAAAATAGAGCCAACGAAGCCAAGGAAGAAGTCTAAACAGAGGCAAAGGAATTTCCCATGATAAGGAGAAGAATCCTAAGGGTGAGACTGAAAAACCAGATAGTCACTCACAAAGAGGAGGAATTTCCCAAGGGAGATAATATGGTGGTAGAAACTCTTTTCCTCGAGGAAGAGGAAGAGGCAGAGGAGGATAAGTGAAGTTTTTTTCATGTGGAAAGACATGACACATGTCTGGGGAATTCCACGAGAGAAAGAAAGAAGGAGGAGGTGAAGCTCACATTTCTAAAGCACATAAGTGGAATGTTGAGGCAGAAGGTATAGAAGATGGAATATCTTTGATGATGAAGAAGGTTCTCTTGAAGCCAGATCCATAGATTGAAAGACCAATGGAGAGGAACAATTTGTTAAGAACAACTTGAAAGACTAAATATAGAGTATGCAAGGTGATAATTGACAATGGGAGCACTGATAATTTAGTATCCACGGAGATGGTGGAGAAATTGGAGTTGGAGACAACTGCACATCCAATTCCATATAGAGTCTCATGGTTGCAGAAAGGTCACCGGGTAATGGTAACTAAACAATGCCTAGTTGAATTCAAGACAAGAGGATATAAAGATGTGATTTTTTTTTATGTGATTCCCATGTATGTATGTCATGTTTTGTTGGGGATACCATGGAAGTTTGACAGGAATTTCATTCATGATGGGAGGAAAAATACTTATACTTTGGAGAGGAATTGTAGGACACACATGTTGCTTCCAATTGAGGAGAAGAAAGTAAAGGAAGAATCTAGAACAAGAATACTTTTCATGAGTGGGAAGGAACTCCTGAGTGAATTTAAGAAGGAACATGAGATGAGGTTTGATGTGGTGAGGAAACCAAGGGTTATCCTTACAAGTACTTATATGGATGATATTCCTGAAGAAATTCAAGAGATGTTGGAGAATTTTGATGACATAGTAGTGGATGAGTTTCCAAGCTCATTTCCACTAATAAGGAGTATCAGTCATCACATTGATCTAATACTAGGATAAAGTTTGCCAAAAAAAACAACGTACAGATTGACACCTCAAGAGAATCATAAGGTAAATAAGCAAGAGCAAGATTTGATGGACAAAGGGTTAGTCAAAGAAAGATTGAATCCATGTGTAGTACCAATGGTGTTGAGTCTGAAAAAGGATGGAGGAAGGAGAATGTGTACAGACTCAAGCGCTATAAATAGGATCACCATCACATAAAAATTTACTTTACCGAGGATGGATGACTTAATGTATTGTTTGAGCGGAGAAAATTAGTTTTCAAAGATAGATCTGAAGAGTGGATATCATCAGATAAGAATGAGAGAAGGTGATGAGTGGAAAACAACCTTTAAGATAAATGAGGGGTTGTATGAATAGCTTGTTATGCCATTTGTCTTAACAAATGACTCGAGTAATTTTATGAGGTTGATGAATGAGGTATTGAAATATTTCATTGATAAGTTTGTAATTGTATATATGGATGATATATTGGTCTTCAGTGAAACTGAGGGAGAACATTTGAGGCATTTAACATTAGTGATGAGGAGATTGCAGTGAGAGAAGTTGTTGATAAATCTAAATAAATCCTATTTTATGAAGACATAACTCATTTATTTGGGTTTTGTGATCTCTTCAAATGAGTTGAATATCGATCTAAAGAAGGTGAGATCAATAAGAGAATGGGCATCACCAAGGATCATATTTGAGGTGAGAAGCTTCCATGGATTAGCAAGTTTCTATAGGAAGTTCATTAGAAATTTCAGTGGGATTTCTACATCGATGCTAGATACAGTGAAGAAGAGACACAAGTATTTCAAATGGACAAAATAAGAGGAGAAAAGATTCGAGATATTAAAGGATAAGATAACAAAACAACCGATTCTGGTCTTGCCATATTTCGAGAAGACATTTCAAGTTAGGTGTGATGTGAGTGGAGTTGAAATTGGAGCAGTCTTGAGCCAAGATAATAGGCCTGTTGCATATTTCAGTGAGAAGTTGAATGATACTAAGAAAAAGTACTCCACATATGATAAAGAGTTTTATGATATAATTCAAGCCTTAAAGAAATGGAGGCACTACCTTGCCCCAAAAGAATTTATTTTGTATAGTGATAATTAGGCTTTACAAGTCATAACCATAAAATAGAAGTTAAATCAAAGACATGCTAAGTGGATAGAGTTTATGAAAAAAATCACTTTTTTCATTAAACATATTTCTGGAAATGCTAACAAAGTTGTTGATGCATTGAGCAGGAGATGCTTAATTTTGCAGTAATTTCAGGTGAAAACCTTAGGGTTTGAACACCATAAGGAGATGTATTTTGATGACCCATATTTTAAAGAGGCATATGAAGCATGTGCAAATCTTGTACTCAGAGATAGAATTCAGTGGAAATAATATCTGATTCAAGATGGATTGTTGTTCAAAGGTTTCCAATTGTGCATACCAAAATGCTCGATGAGAGAAAACTTGTTGAAGGAAAAACATAGTGGAGGCCTAGCAGGACATTTTGGCCATGACAAGACATTTGCATAGTTGAACAATTGATACTATTGGGCAGGTATGAGGGCAGAGGTGAATAATTTTGTAAAGAGATGTAAGATTTGCCAGTATGAAAAGGGAAAGAGACAAAATAATGGATTGTATCAACCATTGCCTATTCCAGATAGGCCTTGGGATACAATAAGCATGGATTTCATGTTGGTATTTCCAAGAACACAAAGAGGAAGTGATTCCATATTTGTGGTAGTTTATAGATTTTCAAATATGGCACACTGTATCCCATGCCCGAAAACTAATGATGCAACACACATTGCAAATTTGTTTTTCAAGGAAGTTGTGAGACTTCATGGGTTTCCCTAGAGTATTGTTTGAGACAGAGATACCAAATTTGTTGGTAATTTCTGGAGAACAATGTGGAAGAAGTTGGGGATATACCTGTCTTTTATTTCAACTTATCACCCTCAAACAGATGGACAGACTGAGGTGGAGAATCAAAGTTTAGGAAATTTGTTGAGGAGTTTGGTCACTAAACATCATAGTCAGTAGGATCAAATTTTGTCACAAGAAGAGTTTGCATATAATGACTCAGTTAACAAAAGTATAGGAAACAACCCATTTCAAATAGTGTATGGAATGAAGCCAAGAGGAGTATCAGAGTTGAGAGATCTGGAGTAGAATGAATTCAAAAGCGCTAGAGCAGAAGACTTCGTTGTCGAAATATAGAATCTTCATAATCATATCAAGGAGAAGTTTCAGAATAGAAACAGAAAATACAAACGCAGAGCTGATCAACATAGGAGAAAACTTCAATTTCTAGTGGGAGATCAAGTTCTAGCACATCTCATGAAGGAGAGGTTCCCAAGGGGAACATACAATAAACTAAAGCTGAAGAAGATAGGACCACGCAATATCCTAAGGAAATTTGATGAAAATGCTTATGAGATAGAGTTTCCAGAAGATGTGGGTATATCGCCCATATTTAACATTTCAGACCTATATCCTTATAGGGAAGATGACAACAGCAGATCAAAAGATCAGAAAGAGGTCCAGTGGGAAAATCCGATGCATGTAGCAGAAAAGTCGTAGATGGAGGAAATCATAGATTAGAGAACTTGTAAGAAGGTGAGGATAAAAATGTATTTTGAATATTTGGTAAAGTGGAAAGGACACCCAATAGAAGATGCCATTTGGGTAAATGAATCAAATATTCAAAAGAATGAAAAGTCAGTGCAGGAGCTCATGGACAAGATTCCATGAATTTTTGTCCAGAGGAGTATGCCGCAGGAGCATCGCCAACAAAGCGCAAGTGGAGGACAGTTCAGCGCATTAACACACATTTTTAAGTGACGATTTTGAATTGAAGAAGGGAATATCACCCAAACATCTGAAAAGATTGTAATTTATGAACATCTTTACTATTTTAGAGTTGGACGATCACATGAGATCGACAAGGAATGTATTTTATTTTAATGAATTATATTGTAGTACATATTCTATGTGTTTGATCTTATCTATCTTTCATAGACATTTATTGTAATAAATCCTTAGTAGTTGAAAGCTTTTATTTCGATAGGATAACACTAAGGTAGCTTGGAGGGAAATCTCTATGAGATCGTGTTGTATAAATAAATGTATCGTTTCCCAAATGAGGTTGTTGTTGAACATTAGTTGAGAGCCGCTGAGAATTATAGAGTTGTTGAAGAGAATGTATGAACCCATGTACATATAGCATTTAAATGAATGTAACAGAGGAGCATTGCTCCAAATGTTTGGAGTTCCTATGTCTATCTGAATGGATGAATGGTAGTCTTCATGTTTAATTGTAATTATATGTTATTACTTGTTCTGATGTTATGATTGCATTTACATAGTTGAATGTATGAATATGTGAGATAGTATATAAGCTTCGATTGTTTATCTTCTACGAGCCCGTGCAAGGAGTGCATAGTGTCCGCAAGGTGTGCATTGACATAGTCTATTTCAACTCAGAAAATCAAAAGAGATAACGTCAAACTTATGTATGCAAGGAGTGCATAAGTGTCAGCAAGGTATGCATGAAAAAATATGTCATGACTCAGAAAGTTCAACAGATATAGCTTGAAAGTGTGTGTAGGAGGTGTTATAACCATAACAATGTTTTATGGAATCCAAGTCTTGAGACTTAGCTAGGGGATAAACAGGGGTAGAGACACGATAAACTGGAGGTCGGGGCCATATCTAGTTAAATAAGGCTAAATCTAGCAAAGGCATGAGGTTGATGGGACTCGGCAAGCGACAGATCTCTGACATCCGAAATCGACGGTCAGAAACCATATCCGACAGAGAATTAGTGCAAAGTTTAATCGTTTGAGAGCGGGCCGATAGAAATACCTTGGTTTCATCTCACGACCACATGGTTCCACCAGAAACATATCGGGGCAAAAATCGGTCTACCCCAAACCTCTTTTCCTCTCCCCCGATATCGGAAAGAGCATATAAAAGGAGGGCCCTCGGTCATTAGTTTATGATATTTCAAATCACTCAAACATTTGAAATTGGCGCAACTACTTCGTTCAAACTGAGGCTCAACAGTGCACCAGTCTCACATGTTCTCTGATCATTCGCAGGTATTTTTCATTGTCACCATGGACCCTGTCATTATGTATGTAACAAAACAAGATCTCGCCTCAAAATAAGAAGCCCTAATTGACAGAGACTCTGATTTATTTGACACATAAATAACTGTCTCACCCATCTCTATATCTAGATCCAATTTGTTGGATAATGTAAGGAGACAAATACCTTTCCTCGAAGCAGTCCAAGCTTACATAGTCTCTTATGTCTTCGAAGTCACTTTCCCCTTCCTGAAATTCATAAGCTGGTGTGCAAAACAATACTCACGGGAAGAGAAGAACGGTTTAAATAAGTTAGGGTAAAAGGTCATGTGCAGAGTAGATAGCCCATCAATTTGATACACCCTCGACATACCAGAGTCTCCCTCCATAACGTATAAACCCTTCAAGGAAGAAAAGATAATTACAGTCTACAAAGAATGCCTCCCTGAGGTCAAAACCATAATTTTGCATACCATTGTTAAACCCGAACATTATTATGAGAGTTTGTCTTTGCCTATGAATGTAAGCATCATGGTTATTGAAGTCCAGTGAGCCTGTTCCATACTGAGTCATAATTTAGGTTTAGATAATGACAAATTTGTAGTTGAGTTCATGTTAGGTTTCCTGTTAATTGTTTTCCAATCAGAGTCCAGTCAGTCAGTCAGTATCAATTTTGATAAGTTCATAGTTGATAATGTACACAAACAACTGGTGAATTTCCAATCACTAAGGCACTTCAGGTATTACACATACCTGGTGAAGATGTTCCTAGAGACAAATAAAGAAGATTTCCCTAAAGGAACATTCATGTCGACTGAACGAAAAAGGATCACAATGCTCATTTTCATAAATAATATTATGTCCAGAGTTTATGGCCTAATCTTCAACACTAGCCTGCCAAGAGTCCTGGAGGACATGAAAAGTTATTTGCAGCCAAATCCAGAAAATAGAGTGGGAGATTGGATGTTGTTCATGCATTCTATAGTAAGTTGGGTATATGTCTACCTAGAAGCACCTTACCCATTGCCGATTTTTTTGACGCATAGAATCTTTTTGCTAGAGTTCATCAGGCAAAGAATCGCCTCAGAAACAAATTTTCTTTTCAAAATGGACAAAGAGTCCAACCTAAAATTTCCTTTCATAATAGGACCCTTTGTTGTGAAGAATCGATCATGCTTGCCTCTGATCTAGGCCAAGCTCAAGAAGTTTGGATTTTCATAGCTACAAGGGAGAAAATATGATCCACATTAGATCATATCTAAAATAAGATTGATGAGAAAACAGGGCCCTTATGAACATGAGTATGTTGAAGGTTTCAATAAATTGGAAAATCTGGAAACCTGTACAGATATGGAAGTCATTTTGCATCCTGATTAGACACAACAAATAGGGTCAACCCTCCAGCAGACTCAAACACAAAAATATCCTCCAAGGATGGTTATTAAAGCTCCCAAGATGAGTGTATATAGAAAAAGGAGTAGTTCAAAATCCTTGGGCACCAGTGGTTAGCAAAATGTTCCCGAGAAAATAAAAATCACACAATCTCCACAGATAGTAAACATGGAGGAAGAAGAGCCTAAAGGGAAAGTGAGTATGGATATGGTGGAGAGTGGGACCAAAACCGAGGAGGCTGGTACATGAAGCATGTTGTAGAGTGAAAGCAGCTCAAGGGATTTCAGTAGCAAGAAACATGTCTTTGATAAGACACCTGGAGAAGTCTACCAATCCAAAGAAGATTTAGCAAATCAATATGTTGTGAAAGGGAGCTTGACCATGAGTGAAATAAGAGATTTGATACCCGAGGTAGAAAGGTTTTCTCAGCATAATTCATCCCTGTTCTCAGTCAAGGATATAGAAAAGAAGACACTCAACATAAAAGTGGTAGATGAGGATAAAGTGTCTGAAATTAAGCTGCATTATGAAAATATCAGTGCCCCAGACAAGGTGATATTTCACAGAAACACCAGTGACATGTTGTATTCAGATTACCTGAGTATGAGTTTAAGGGTTTCAAGGCTGACAACTCATACACTTAAGTTGGAAGGACAATTCAGGCAAGAAAAAGAATCCAACAGAGCATGGAAAACTCAAGTCAAGAGATTGGAATCCGAAGGCCCTCAAGGGGTGAAAGATTCCTTCGATGAGAAAGACAAGATGAGTCAAAGCATGAAGAAGAGGCTAAAGATGTCTGCAACATAGCATCCACAAAAATCAGAGATGGCTTCTCTAGAACAAGAAAAAGAGACATTTTGGTAGGAAGTACTAAATTACAAAGCCAAAGTATTGCAACTGGAGAAGGAAAAGGAAAATTTGTCACAAGGACAAGTAGAAGTATCAAACATGGCTACAATTGTACCTAGTACAATAGGAGTTATTTCAAAAACTGAAGATATTGTCCAAGCTATGTCACAAGTTATCTTGAAGATGAGAGAGATCAAAATCCATAATGGATTTATAGAAAAGCTACAGCAAGAAATGAAAATAAAGGATGAGAAGATGGCCCAGTTCCAAAAGGAAAATCAAGATTTGCAGGAAAGAGTAAACAAGTTGAAGACGAGGTTAAAAGGTAAATCCCTTTTGCAGGGAGCCAAACATGTAATCTGGGACTCTATTGTTGTTGAAGCTACTAAGTTCAAGGTGTACCTATATTTCATAAATGAAAAAGATAGAATGGCTATCATTACCCAAAGTAGGTGTACTATTGTGAATGAGACACTGGAGAAAAATCCCTCAGAGTGAGCCCATAACGCTATAAATTTGATGAATTCCATTCCCACTAATAAGATTCATACCATTGGGGTCAAAGATAGGACTACACTGATCATTTGGGCTAGGAGGGTCATTGCTAAGCACAATTTTCTCAAGTCAGTTCAAACCAAAGCCGTACAGATGGAGCAGAGTATACAAGAATTCAATGATCTATTTGAACAATTGTTTATCAAATGTCTCCCACCATTTTGGTATGAAAAAGGGAAATTATATGATAAAGAGGAATACAATTCTCTCCTCTTCCAGTGCAGAATGGATCATTCTAAGTTTGAAGGCCTAGAGGAAAACCTAAAAGGACCAAATATGGTAGAGTATTTGACCACAGATTTTGAGATCTTAAATCAGTTAAAGACTGTAAATATCGGGCTGCCAACTATGACTTATGCTACTTGCATTGATCTGGATATCTTGATAAAGGAAATGATGGATTACGAGGTTCCTTCTTACTTGCAGTGGAACGAGATCGTGCGTCTAGGTAAGACAAAATGCAGTTTTCCAGGAACCAACAAATAACCTCCAGGTGTTACTAGATTGGCGAGTTCGACACAAGATCAAATAAAGAAAGATGGCAAAGGCACAAATCGAGTAGTCAAAAAAACCATCTGTTAGTTATGAAACATTTTTGTTTAATCATTGTAAATTGGTTCACATACCAAGACTGTTAGTTGAAATTATTGTAGTCAGTTTTAGAAGCTAAAACATTTTTAGTTCGACCCTTGTAATCGAATTGTACAATTATTAGAAGTTCTGAATGAAATAATGTTGGGAGAAGTGCAAGGGCACCTTTTTGTTGTTTCTAAACTCAATTGTAATTTTCTGGAGCTGAATTGAATACATATGCAGAATATTTTGAAGTCTCTATGAAAATATTCTAATGGTGGTGATATGAGTTTTGTCTCCTTTCATTGTATGTATTTCCTGTGTTATTTAATTCCATTTACATTTTATTTTGTTTAAATTGGAGAGTTAAAGGCCCATAATTCATCTTCTGATGCTGTCGGCTTAACCAATTTAAACTGTGTAATTTTCTTCCTAGCTAATTTAGAATTCATTTCAGTAATGCTCTGATGCAGTTATTTGTTTTCTGTTTTCTCTTACACCCTGCTTATATACAATTTACAACTCAGTTTCATTGCCTCATTTATCCTTTATCCTATGGAGAGTTCTACCAGGCAATCATTTTTTTCATTCACTTTCAGAATTTCGACTCCATATCCCTGAGTGTCCCTCCCCTTGTTGATACTGAGAGGGGGTTGAATCAGTATCAAGTAAAATTTAAAAACCTTTTTAAACTTATACTTAAACCATTAAATTATATCCAATGAGCAATGAGCAATAGTATAAGAGTTACACCAATACACCACAATACACCATGCACAATATATGAGAAATAATATATAGTTTTTGTTCAAGGGAAGTAATGAATTCCAAAGGTAGCTACAACTTCCAAATGTAAAGGGAGGGATAAACCTCCAAGAGGAAGATACAATCCTCCAATATCAAGAGATATTTGAACTCTCTATCCTTGCCCCTTCCTTCC
>ML797629.1:127712-145819 GCA_009831015.1 Picea engelmannii
CAAAAATTCATTTCTCCTCAACCATGAGGATCCATGTGACATGCCACATACCACCGGAAACATCATGATGTATACTATCCATTCATGGGTGTTGTATATGCATGTGCATTTTCCTTCATGTCCAAATACCTTTATCAATCTTGGGGTCCAAAACCCATGACTAGGGTTGACATCAATGACAACAATCAATCTTCCAACACCCCTTCCTAGCCAACAAATTTATGAAACCCCCCCCCCCCTAAAAAACCAAATCTTGCCACTGATTTCCAAAGAAACATTAAAGTGACACGAGAGATCCCTCTATGAGTTGAGAAAACTAGTGCCTAGCTCTAAAGTATGTTTTAAGTAAGTTACTTGAAACATAGGAGCAAGCAGTAAAGGTAGAAGGTTTCAGGTCGGCAGGAAGGATTTGAATTGTTCGGCCTGTGCAGTGTGATCGATGTCTCGGTAGGTAGGGTAAGTCGGTGACAGATATGCTTTGATTATGGAGAGAATAATATTTGGGGAGATAGATGTCCGGAGGGGATTGATGGACGATGGACAAAAAAAAGCATCTTCTTGATGCCCTAACGGGGATGAGTTGGTGGGCTGGATCCGTTGGGGTGATTGGCGAATGAATGGCTCGCCTCGCTATTCTTGCTGCGAGAGAAAGGCTACTTCCTTTGTGAGTATCTACGACCTCTTTGGTGAGGAATGTTTAGTTCTCGCCCCCAAAAGGGTGAGTAACGAAGGGTTCTTTTGTGATAAGGCTCCGATACAATTGGTGAGGGACAAGGGCTTCCAGGTGTGAAGCTCCAACAATATTTGTTAGTGAAGCCTGCCTCTTAAGTTGTTCTCATTGCCCCGCCTCCTAACTATCTCTCTCTTACTTCCTCGATAGATTCTCTGCCTTGCCTCACTATCTATGCTGAGATTTTGGGTATTAACTCATTGGTTTTATGACGACCCTTACTATTTTCAATTTAGAGCTGAGGGGCGAGGTACGAGCCTGAAAATGACATATTTCACTAGTGAGCTGAGTTGCAGAAACTTACATTTGGGTGTTTAAATAGGACCTCAGCCTTGGGAATACCTTTGGACCCTAAGACTCCTCTGACCTCCGCCCTTGGGAACATCCTGAAACTCTGCCTCATACCCATTTATTGGGACCTTCTTCGGGAACTTTCACTCCCTTTTACCTCCCTCAAACTCCTCTACCCTCATCCTTGGTGGGACCTTAACCTCATCCATACCAACTTGGTACGCTTGGGAAACTCATCAACTTCCTCCTTGGGACCAGACTTACACTCCTTCTGATCCTCTGCTGCCTATTAACTCATCCTTGGGGCCCTCATCCTTACTGATTCAGCCCTATTACCTATGACCCCACCTTGCCTTACCCTTTCTGTTCAACATCTGCAGTCAGTGAGCTTTCAGTTCTCCATTGTCAGTACGCTTTCAGTCCGTATTCTGCGAGCTTTAAGTTGATTCATCCTTGATTAATAGTGATGAAGACCCAATATAATAGATTTACCGTTGGAAGCAAGTGAGTAGAGCTGGCTAGTCCAGTCCTGCTGTTAGGGAGAAGTGGATAGATTAATTAAATGTTCCTGTAGTCTTTCAATGTTTCGAAAAAGGTAGGCATACGACGTACAAAAAGCTCATTTCCCTCCTTATCTTTGAAGATAGGGTGTCCTAACGACCCAACAATTATTTCATCTCCATGGAAGAAGTTCGTGAAATCAATCTCTCGAAATGGCATAATGACATATATAATTCAAAATTGCATAATGACATATATAATGAATGACTGGAAGAACTGGATTTTCAGCATTCAAATCGAGAGATTCTTTTATCAATTCTGAAATAGCGTAATTACGTATATAATAAGAAGATCGAGAGCGAGATCCTACCCTTCATGAGCGAGCTTAAGATCCATACCCATTACCAGTAGGAGGAGGGTTCGAGATGGATATAAATAGGCCACAGCTGGGTGCAGAAGCAAAGGCATCGGAGGCGATAGAGATTGTAGCAGAGGTTAAGGCAGAGCTTGTAGTCTCACATTCAAATACAGATGGAGATACAAAGAAAGCACCTCGTCTAGTAGTATAGAAAGAGAAACAGAAGCAAGGGTAGTAGATGCATCAGTAGAGTCTATTGAAGTAGCATGAACAGTTCCATACCCAGGAGCAGCATACCTAGGAGCAGGAGAAGCACAAGTACCTAGAGCAATAGTTTCTTCAGTCAATCCAGCCATTGATTAAGTACAGGGCCAAGAACCTACAGGAAAATACCCTATGGGACTAGATCCGACAGGCTGAACACATAACCAGTAATGAGCAGCAGCAATAGCAAAGGTAGCTAGCACAAACATAGTAGAAGAGCTAGTATAAGCATAAGCCATTAATGCAGCAGTTTATTCTGTAGATGTTTAGTCGGTTGATTCTTCTATTGAAACAGCACGAGCTAAAGATGCACGAGCAGCTCCAGGAGAAGCAGTTCCAGGTTCATCCATTGAAGTAGTAGATCCAGTTCCAGTTTCCCGAGTAGAACCAGTAGATCCACCAGTAGCAGTATACCCAAAACTAGTAGACCCCGCAGTTGTTTATCCGGGTGATTCGGTTGAAGTTGTCGATGATCCAACAGATTAAGCAGTCGATTCTTTTGAGTAAGCACTAGTAGCAGATCCAGTAGTAAAGCCAGTAGTAGAGCCAGCATCCTCCCCAATTTGAGAGGTGGATTCAGGTAAGGCAGAACCTTAAGCAGACTCAAGTTAGGCAAGCTCTAGTAAGGCAGGATCTGGTGATGAAGTAGATTCAGGTCAGGCAGACTCAGATTAGGTAGGCTCGGGTGGAGACTGAATGAACGTATAAGATTACTTGCTGGTACTGAATTAACTGCTTTCATTCAAGAGTGATCCATAGGCGTAAGGTAACCAGAACAATTGTACCTACCTTCCTTCCTTCATAAGCACCCAATCACATCTACCCTCTCTTTTGTAAGAGGCGTAAGATAAGGAGAAACTTAACTTGCCTTCGTTAGCATAAGAGAAGGACCCGTTCCATTGTACCTTTTATCTCTACCCTTCTTCATAGCACTTACCTTCCTTCGTAAGCTAAGGTAAGGACTGAGATTGTATTTTCAATGGTTGCTGGCTAACCGGTCAGTCAGTCACTATAAGCCATGTTCTTCATATGAGAAGAGAAGACTGGTTAACCCGGTAAGTTACTATGTATAAGCACTATAAGACATCGCCATATGCGAGTAGGCTGGCTAACCGGTCAGTCATTCACTATAAGACATTGTCAAATGAGCACACGCATATCTTCTTATTGGTAGTTGTTCGTATCAGCCAGATAAGGTATAAGTTCGTGATCAGACAACATCTCTGGGAGACCATTACCACATACATATTTTCTCACTTGCAGTCGCTTGTGATCATCAGTCAGGTAGATGTTTGTGATAGAGCAACTTCATGATAAGACAGCTTTGGGTCAGATAAAGTGATCGGGCTGAAGACCATTATCGGAGACATACATTCTTTCTTAATTGGTATGCCTATGAAACAAGGCACTTCAGTGTTAATAAGCTTGAAGCCGAGTAGGGTGAGAGATTAGGCCGGGCGAGACAGACTAAGGCAGACTTAGGTGAGGTAGACTCAGATGAGGCAGGCTAGGTTGGAGACCAAGGTAGATTCAGGTCAGTTAGGATCAGGCAGGGACCGAAAGAACACATATTTTCTTTCTTTCAAAGCCAGAGCAAGAGCATATGATGATGGCGTCATCGCAGGTATAATGGAAGTGGTGCTAAAACGCACTAAAACGACGATTTATACGATTTTTCGCTTTCACTTAAGTCCCTTTGCTCAGTCTTCATGCTCAGTTTTCACTTAAGTTCTCTTCTGCGAGAGTATTCGTAAGCGTAAGGCATAAGGTAAGACTCGGTTTTCCTACCTATTATGGAGGAATAACCGTCAGATAGAGACTCGATCAAGTTTGATGGATTTATTTGCCTCGACAAAGCTTGATGAATTGGCTCGTTTCACAGATTTCAAGTGATCACGTACTTCTACCAAATATCTTTCAAATGATCATTTTAACCAACCCTCCCTCAGTCACCAATTCTCTTTTGAGCGAATGACGTACACTTTAACCAACATCCTTCATAGTCAAAGGTAGGCATAGTCGAGGGGAGGGGATACCAATTTCTGACTTATTAATTGACTGACTTCGTGACATATATATACCAAGTAGATAAGGTTGGAAGAACCATAAGGCAGGACCCTAGGGTGAGACCAGGTAGGGAAGACTCTGTTAAGGAGGACCCTAAGGCAGACTTTGGTGAGGCAGGATCCTTTTAGACAGACTCAGGTCAGGCAGGCTCTGGTCAGGGTAGGTTCAGGTGGAGGAGATCGAAATAACTCATCTATTTTCTTACTAGTACTTACCTAATCACTACCTTCCTTCAAGGTGATCATTCATAGGCGTAAAAAGGGTGAGGATGTATTGCACCTATCCTCTGTCGTAGCACCTATTCTTCTTCGTAGCATTACCCTCCTTCGTAAGCTAAGGTAAGGCGTAAGCTAAGGACCAACTGTACCTTCCTTTGTTAGGTAAGCGTAGGTCATTAAGGACTTATTTTATCCTCAATGGTTGGCTGCTAACCGGAAAGTCACTATGAGCCGTCTTCAGATGAGTATGGTTACCGGCATATCTTCTTATTGGAAGTTAGTGATTCGCGATCAGGCAGGCGTGATAAGGCAGCTTCGTGATACAGCTTCATGATACAGGTTCGTGATACAGCTTTGTGATAATAAAGCTTCGGGTAATATAAAATAAATTAGTAGGTTGATGAGGACCATTACCGCAGACATACTTTCTGATTTACCCTTTCTTATTGACCGAAGAGCATATACCCAGCCAGGATAGGCATTCAAACGTGAGAAAGCTTTATGTCCCAGAATCTGATCTGAAATTAAAAGAGAAATAAGATTTCAGATCTGAAACATTCTAGCAAAGAGAAGGAGTCCTTATTACCTTCCAATTGAGTCAAAAAAGCGAGATGGCTTACCTAGACATTGCAGGATGCACAGGAACAAGTGGGAGCACCTAAATCTACATTTCGGGTGACTAATCCTCCTAAGAAGGTTCCGACTCATGTTGCATTAATCACTTCTATTCTTGTCACAAAACCTTCCAGCTATGAGGAAGCAGCTGAAGAACAGATATGGCGGAATTCCATAATGGATAAGTACTATTTTTGGGAGACAGTTCCAAAACCAACTGTGGAATCAGTGATTGATTCCAAGCATGTAGTTGATGGGAGAATTGAAAGGTACAAGTCCATATTTGTTGCCGGAGGATTCTATAAAAAAAAGGGAGTTTACCTTGACGAGACTTTTGCTATAATTTCCAGAGGTTATGAGGTGCATGGGTGAGATACCATGTTTGTAGGAGGATGAAGGCCCTTTATGGGATGATTCATGCACCACAAGCTTGGTATTTTAAAATCAATGAGTTTTTACTCAAGTTGGGTTGTTCCAAGATTTGTGCAGATTTTCATCTTTTGCTTTTTTATAGACCTAATCCACTTTTCCTGGGCCTCTAGGCCACGGGGCACTCGCTATAGTAGTACCATTGGGCTTTTCCCATAAGTGGCCCCACATACTACTAATGTGATTTTGAGATTTGAGGAAAGACTCTCACCCAACAAATCAAAGAAGGAATTTTTCTAGTGGTAAGGTAAAAGGTAGGGGATGGAGGTTGGCTCTACGGCTATTTCGATGGCGGGCACCTGCATACGTATTGTATTTAGAAGATTTTGAAATGCATCATTTGGATAGGCACTCCCTCCTTCGTGAGTGAATGAACCCAGGCCTTGGAGGACCGAACCCACGTATGTGGCAAAATACGGGGATGACTTGTGGCTAGGGGTGATGAGTTTCTCATTGTAGGAAGTTTTGAAGAACTCATGTTATGGTGTGAGAATCAATTTTCCCGTGAGATTGACATGAAGGACATTGGAGTTTGGCAGGTTCTTGATGAAGTCTTCCTTGAACAAGGTTAGTACACCTTTAAGATTCTGAAGAGATTTCAGAGTACAAAATGGAGCAATGATCCTGATTTACATTCCCTCAGATTCACAGGAGGCCAACATTATAATGAAGCCCCTAGCAGAGGATAAGTTCAAGATGTTGAGAGAGTATCTTGGTTTGCTGGAGAACATGTTCCTCGTAAAGAGGGAGTGTTAATTTTTGCCTTGTTGCTCCGAACTTGTTCTACATTCATCTTTAGCTGGAGTGCTTGGTGTAGGAGTTCTTCATTCTTATTAAATTTGTTGAGCATTAACCATGAAAGGAATCGATAAGTACCTAAGCCCTCACCTTCCTGAAGTCAGGTGAGCGATAAATCCCTAAATAAAATGGAGGTGGAAACAGATGGTAAATTTGATAGTTTAAAGGTGGCCTTTTCAAACCCTTCCCATCCCTGCCCGAGCCAGATCAAACTGGATAAAACTAGAAAGTAAGGTCCTTTTTAGGCACATAAGTAACGGGACACGAGGATTTTTGTTGTTCAATAAATGGATTGATGTGACCCTTCAAAGAGCGAGCAGATTAGACAAATGAGTCTTTCCCACTTCCAGTAATAGAAGAGAAACTCTGGTATAACTGGATAAAGACAAAACGCTTGCTAAGCTAACTCGGCTACCCCCAATCCCAAGCCAACGATCCATCCCAACCATCTAAGTAATCCCAGCCTACCCATCCCCCAAGCACCCTAGCAATCCTGGCAATCAGATCCAGCCCACCAACCCATCCCCGCTAGGGCACAAATTGAATCAAGCTCTCTTTTGTGTTATGGCATCCCCCCAAATGAGGACCTCTTCTCACAATGCTTATGGGACAGACTATTGAAAATGCTTACCCCTGGGATGATCTTTCTCCTCTCCTGGGAAGTGGTGGTTGGGCTGCTTGTGGATCGAGAATGAATCAATCACTATACGGGAAAGCATCACTCACCTCCTGCACCTCCTGGGGCTATCGGTGACCTTAAGGAAATGAGACTGTCTATCGGCGACCTCCTTATCGATTTAAAAACAGATAGGAAGACATCCTCCTGATCAGTTCACAAAAAGAAAAGAAGGCATCGACACCTGGGTCGAGTGCATCGACTCTTGGATTGACTCTCGGATCGCCAAGTGGCATCCTAGCATCGAGTGATCAACACTTGGCATCGAGTAGCAACATTGACACCTGGCATTGACTCTTGGATCGATCTTTTCATTGAGTGCATTGACTACCAGCATCTACTAGTGGCTATCAACAATGACCTTCAAGAAATTACCATTGGCGCCCCTCTATCAACGGACCGGCTGGCAATGAGCAACCACTGGCTATCGACAATGGGCCGACCCTCAAGCTATGTTTGGCAGGCTTAGCTCTATGTGGGTTGTATAACCTCCTAATGTTGTGCATACGTAAGTGAGACCGTGTGTGTGGTAGCGGTAGAGTTTGAGGATCGAGGAAGAGGTCGAGATCGAGGGCTATGGTTCCACCAATTCATAGAGAAAGTTCATGAAATGCCAATCTTCAGTAAAAAGAAAATCCATTTTAGTGCCCCGATATAATATTATCCAACCCCCTAAAAAGGAGGTTTCTCTAGATGAAAATGTAAAATGAGAGTTTTTTGTGGAATCTGTTCCAAGCGAACTTATTGCCTGCCTCGAGAATCTGGTGGGCCCTCAATAAATCACTATCCGGGCAAGCATCACCCACTACCTCCCTGACTGGGACTACCTGACAAGAAATATGCGCCTGGCGCATGATCCTCAGGTGCATCGTAAGTAATGCATCACATTGTTTGAATCGTTAATCCCCGCGCATATATGACTGGCATTGTCTCCCTCCCTCCTGGGATTGACAACCAGTACACCTGAATTGAGTACAAGCCATTGAGTACGAGCCAGCATCGATTCTTGGATCTAATCTTGGCATCTAGTGAATTCCTGGAATCATAGGTAAATGATCTGTAAGGTTATAGTTCAGTAAAGATAAAATAGACTTTTAGTGCCCGGATGAGTTCAGTTCAAGCCCCGTTCAATCCACTTTCCCCAGCCATTCTGGACGCGCATTCCATCAATGCCCAAGACATTCAGGAAGGACCTAACCTTCAGGAAACAATCCTCATTCCACGCCTTGAGGACCCAATACAGCTCACATTGAGGGTGGGGCTAGGCTACACGGATACGACAACGGCAGCTACAACAACAACAGATACGACTGCAGATACGGATACTGACAAACCTCACAGCATATATTGATATATGGAATTTATACCACAACGTTGATTCGGTACCAGAGCAATAGGCCCTAGTTGATCCCTATTTACATAGCACAATTAACATAATGATGTTGGATGCCAGGTGGACCAATAGAGAGAGGTTTATGCATTGTTGCTGGTTGGTTTCTTATGCTGCCCGATACATGTCGCCAGAGCTTTTGTCTCTGAAGGTGTGTATCGATAGAGAGAGGTATATGATTTGCTCCTTCCCGGTTTCAGTGACCAGCTTTCTTTCTTTCTTGTTTTATCCTAATGGGAAGCCCGAGGATCAAACCTCAAAATCTCCTATCATATATAAGATCGTAGTGAGGAGAGATAGTCGACCCGATGCCTACGATGGATGGCTCTCTCTCTTCTACCAGACCAGAGTGGCCCAGTTCCCCATCCATAGTATCCCGAGTGACACGAGAGATCCCTCTATGAGTTGAGCAAGCTAGTGCCTAGCTCTAAAGTATGTTGAAACAATTACCTTTGTCGTTTGTCTATCATTCGGACAAAATTTACAGACTGCTAACATTCTGGTGTCGTTGGCGGGGATGAAATTGAAAAATATTCCTTGGGAAAAGAACGACTTAAAGATTTAGTTTTGATCCCTGAGGGTGACAGTGGATCAAATACCTTATTGGTTGAGATTATTTTTTCCCTGGCGACTCCATTACCAAGAGACTAGTTGCACCAAGTAGTGTGAGATAGAAATCCTAGCTCCTAAGAGAATTCACACCAGGAGAAACCCAGACTCAAAAGTTGCAATCCCTATGTCTGATCCTGAGAAGATTTTACATAAAAGAAAAGAAAAGAAAGTAAACCCAGTGTTGCGTTTAAACCGATATCTGTCCTTACCCAAGGATGGAGTGACGAGAATTGAAGACCTTGAGTTTGATGTAAAATTTGAACAAACTTTGTTCATAACTAAATCTGAATTTTGTTTGAGCGATGTCATCTTTGACAAAAAGAGATTCCAAGATTTTATTTTACTCGCATATGTGAAGCCTATAGTGATCCATACTCAGAACCAACAACCACTTCGACCCCTCATAACAGCCATGGCACCTAGATTTGCTCCTCTTGTACTGCTTTCTCAACTACATGATTTGCCTCGAGAGTATAATTTAAGGATCAAAATGTATGATGTTGAAAGTAGTGTGTTAGCTTAGAACCATCTAGACTAGTTCAATGATTTTTCAAACCTGGAAGAAGTAGATTTTGAAGATGTAAAGATGAGACTGTTTGCACAAAGACTTGCAGGATAAGTGAGAAAGTGTTTCAAATCCCTCCCAACATCTAGTATCGTATATTTTGCGGCCTTTGAAACAAACTTCCTTGCAAATTGGGGCGACAAGAAAAATCCCCTTCAGTTCTTGACTAAGTATAACAACATGAGGAGAGTACCCGACAAAACATTGTAGGAGTTTTCAGCAATATATCTAAAGGTCTATAATATGATTCCTACTTAGGTAAAACCTCCCCCTAAAGCCGCTCAACTCAAATATGTTGATTCTTTTAAAAGTTATTTTTCTTTGTTATTAAGAGAATGAAGACCTTCTACATTAGATGATATGATGATTGATGCCATCGAATTCAAAGTGAATCTAATGGATTCAAGAAATATGAAAGCTAACTCTAGTAGGGACATAAACAAAGCTCAAGACAAGGCACATCCTTCAACCTCACAAACATCAGAAGAAAGGTTTGAAATGATGATGAGAACCATGGAGAGAATTATGGAGAGAATGGCCTTAGATAATTGGCATAACCCCAGAGAGTAGGCTAATGGTCCACCTAGAAATCCAATAAGACCAACAATCCCACAAATTAGACAAAGATAACAAATAAATCAGGGGAATCAGGCAAATCAAACAGGTTAGAGAAATCAAGGGAATCAAGGAAATCAAGAGAATCAAGGAAACCAAGGAAATCAGGGGGATCAACAAATAGGGCCTCCTTTTCAAAATAATTATGTAAATGAGAATTATGATGGATATTTTCAAGACAACATGAATTGTTGTGATGATAAAGAAACAAAGGTGTTTCTTACTAAAGAAGAACATGACCAGTTCATGGATGCAAGTGAGATATTTTTGCAAGATGAAGAGGAAAGGTTATCAGTAGAAAGGGAAGATTACCAAGCAGGACTGCAGGATGCCATCGTGCAATTCCATAGACAATAAAATCTTTGAAATCAGAGAGTGCCTGAAAACCCCCCAAAGGGGAATCCTCCAAAGTGAAATCATTACAAAGAAGAACAGAGTAACATGCCCTCTTCAAGTCATCCCCAAAAGGATTATGTTGCAAAGGATTATTCTACAAAAGGTACTATGGACAAAGGAAGTCAGGAAGAGGAGCCCCAGAAGAAAATATAAGAGTCGAGGAAAGAAACAGTCACCAAAGAGGTAGAGAAAACCTCATCCTCCTTTAATTTTGAAAGTGATATGGACAAGATCAAAATTTATGTACCATTCAATGAATTGAAAAAGAACAATGAATATATAAATTAGGTCATCAAGATGCTTAAGATAGAACAAACTTCTGATACCCTAAACATACAATATGATCACCCTACCATCTTATTTGGACCAAGAGTAGAAGAAAATAGTGATAATGAAGAAGTCCCCCCTTTCTATGTCATACTGAAAATCCATGATATGACTCTACACAATTCCATGTTGGATTCAAGAAAATCTCATAAACTAATGCCCAAGGTGGTTATGGACCAACTAGGCTTGGACATCACAAGGCCTTACAAAGACATGTTCTCTTTTGATTCTAGGAAGGTGAAGTGCCTTGGTCTTATCAAATATTTGGTGGTATATTTAGCATAGATCCCAACAAAGAACATGGTTATGGATGTAGTGGTTGTTGATATTCCTCCCAAGTTTGGCATGTTGTTATCAAGGTTTTGGGATGCAAAATTCAAGGGAAATCTCCAGATGGACATGTCATACGCCACTATCCTTGTCTTTAGTCAAGACAAAAGGTTGTATAGAGAGGTTTTGCTCAAATACATGGTCAGAAACAAGTCACAACCAAGTAATCATCCCATATATTCTGTGGTAACTGAGTTGGGATCTTCCATTTTTTTCAATGACACATGTTTTGAATAAAAAGAGTCACAGATTGATATGGCTGACAAAGAAAGATCTGATGAGAAGATTGAGGAGTTTTTAGAGCATCAAGATAACACAGAAGATCAGATATGGAAGAAGAGTTTCGATGGATCTTCCTGTAGAGAGGGAGCATGGGATGGTGTATGGATCAATCACTGCAAAGGAGATTCAAAATTGTGTTCTTATAAACTTGTTTTTGAGTGCACAAATAACATGGAAGAATATGAAGCATTAATATTGGGGTTGAAGGTTTTGAAAGAATTAGGTGCCATAAGAATTGTTGTACATGGATATTCTGAGCTAATTATCAATCAAATCAAGGGCATATACCAAGAAAAACATCCCAGACTGAGGGCTAATAGGAACTTGGTACTAAACCTCCTTGAGAAATTTCCGGAGTATAATCTTTCAGCAATTCCAAGAGAACAGAATCACATTGTTGATGCCTTGGCTACTTCAGCAATGATTTTCAAAGTTCCAATCTTCCCTGGTAAAAAATACAAATTCGAGGTCAATTACAGGCCAACAGTACCAGATAATATTAAGTACTGGCAAGTTTTTGAAGATGAAAAATAGATAGAAAGATTCCTCAAGATGGAAAGTGAATTTGAGAATCTAGACATTGATGAAAAATAATGTGATGAAGAGTTGGATGCAGCTGCTTTCACAAAGTATGGTTACTTCAACAATCATATTGCAGAAATATACATAGTTCATCTGAAGAGTAACATCATTCTTAAGGGTCTAGTTCCATTGTAAAAACTCTTTGATAATAATGATGTGGGAAGAAGTTGAAAAATTACAGTAAATGAAGGGGATGTGGAAGATTGCAATATTCGGACTCATGAAGACCCAAAAATCATTAAGTTGTCCAGAACACTCATCCTTGAAGTTAAGGAGAAATATATCAAGTTAATTAAAGAGTTCCCTGATGTTTTTTCCTGGAGCTATGATGATTTGAAAGTTTATGACACCAATATAATTCAACATGTTATCCCAATCAAAGAAGATCATAAACCCTTCAAACATAAATTAAGAAGGATAAATACTTTACTGTTTCCTTTGATTGAGAAAGAAGTAAATAAGCTATTTGAAGCCAAGATCATAGTATCCCTGAAGTTTTCTAAATGGTTGGCAAATCTGGTGCTAGTCATAAAAAAGAGTGGAGAAATCAGGTTGTGTGTGGATTTCATAAATTTAAACAGAGTATCTCTAAAGGACAACTACCCACTGCCTAAGATGGATCACATTTTACAGAAAGTGGTGGGTTCTCAAAAAATGTCAATGTTAGATGGCTTCTCTTGATACAATCGGATTATGGTGCACCCTGATGATCAGGAAAAGACAACATTCACAACTTCATGGGGAACATTCATGTATGCCAAGATGCCTTTTGGGATTATGAATGCAGGGGTAACATTTTAAAGAGATATGGCCATAGATGTTGCTAATGAAAAGGAAAAGTTCAATGTTATCTACCTTGATGATATCATTGTGTATTCTACCTCAGATGAGGAACACCTCAAGCATCTCAGAAGGGCATTTGAAAAGAGCAGAAAGTTTGGTATCTCGTTGAATCCTAAGAAGTCAAATTTTGTCATGGAAGAAGGAAAGTTGTTGGGTCACATTATTTCAAAAGAGGGAATAAAGGTAGATCCTAGCAGTTGAGGGAATATTAAAAATTGGCATACCTAGAAGCAAAAAGGAGGTACAATATTTCCTGAGAAAAGTAAATTTCGTGAGAAGGTTTATCACCAACTTGGCTGAAATCATAAGGTATATTACCAACATGCTCATGAAAGGAAATGAAACAAGGTGGACCCTTGAAACCATACAATCCTTTGAAGACATCAAAGTGGGATTGACCAATGCTCCATTACTAGCCAACCCTAATTTTGAAAATGACTTCCTATTATTCTCTTTTTCCTTAGAGAACACAATTGTTGGTGTTTTACTACATAAAGATGAGGAGAATTTTGAGAAGCCCATAGCATATTACATCAATACATTGGGAGATGACCCTTTGAAATATGATATCATGGAGAAGCAAGCATATGCACTAGTCAAGGCCTTGGAATAATTCATAGTTTACATATTTCATTCCCATACCATTTCTTATGTGCCCAGTATCTCAGTGAAAGATATCTTAACCCAACCTGATCCTGAAGGAAAATGAGGTAAATGGATAACAATGCTGTTAGAATATGACCTTGAGATCAAACCCACCAAGTTGATCAAGGGATATGGGCTTGCAAAGCTGATGGAATAGACCAATTGTGAACTCCTAGGAATAAATTTCATTGCAGACCTGTCAGAGGGTGCAGAATAAGAGATAAATCCTCAAATATCACAGAAATTTCTTCACTCCACATGGTATGCAGATATCATTATGTGTTAAACAATTTGCAGGATCCTCCTGAATTTAGTAAAACAAAGGCCAGATTCTTGAAACTGAAGGCAACAAAGTTTTGTATAGTAAATCAATCTCTATATTGGAAAGATCCAGGGGGAATTTATTGAGTTTTTTGGAAGAAGAAGAAGAAGAAAATACCATCAGAGAGTTCCATAAGGGTGACTGTGGGGGTCACCATTATTGGAAAACCACTGTGCATAATATTTTGAGGGTTGGGTTCTATTAGCCTAGAATTTTTTCCGATGTATATAAAGGGGTTTCAAAATGCCATGAATGTCATTTTTTTGATGGGAAGGGAAAATTGCAGCCTCTGCCTTCAAAACCCATCTCTGTGGAAGCTCCTTTTAGACATGGGGACTTGATTTTATAGCAGAAATACATCCATAATCCTCATACCAACACAGGTGGATTCTGACAACAATAGATTATTTCACTAAATGGATTGAGGCAGTTCCCACTAGGCAGGCAACATATGTTGTTATCATCCAGTTTTTAGAAGATAATATTTTGTCTAGGTTCAGATGCCCAATCAAGATCATAACAGACAATGTAGAAACTTTCAAGTCCAAGAAAATAGATAAATTTTGCAGTGATTACAATATCACCCTTGGTTATTCTATGTATTATTACCCTCAAGGAAATGGGTTGGCAGAGTATTCGAATAAAAGATTAGTCAGAATTATCAAGAAACTTCTACAACATAATAAAAAGGCTTGGAACAAAAATATCATCCATGCACTATGGGCTGACAAAATCACCCCAAATAGATCTATAACCACATCCCCTTTCCATATCATTTATGGTATAGAGGAAATCGTTCCTACTATGTTGAGGTTGCCAGTGATGAGGTTGTTATAGGAGCAGGATGCAAAAACATATGCCACTCGAAGAAGAAAGGATGAACTAATCAGTGTCCAACAAACCAGGGAAAAGGCTTTCAATAATTCTCAGTTGTGCCAAGACAAGAACAAAGAGGCTTTCGATAGGAATACCAAGGTAGATGACTTCAAACTGCAAGACGTGGTACTAAAATGGGACGTCGAAAATGAAGATAAGGGAAAGCATGGGAAGTTTGACCATCTATGGTTGGGACCATTCAAGATTGCAGCATACCGTCGAAGTAATTCCTACATACTACATCAGAGTAATGGAGACATCGTTGGAGGAGGGATTGTGAATGGCAGGTTCCTCAAACATTATATCATGTAAACAATCATCACCCCCTTCCATCCATTGTACATAATCATTTTCATTTTTTCTTTTTTTTGCATGAAGAAATTGAAATAAAAGAAGCATAGTTGAAGCCCGAGGTGAAGGCCCTGAGCTATGTTGGGTCGATTTTGAGTTTTTGAATAAATATTGGTAGATTTAGATCACAGGAATAAATCACATCCTAATGGGTAGGCACTTGGTCTACCGTTCTTTGCTACCTCACAGGGAGGATAACATCCCCAGTTGGAGCCTATGTTATCACCATAACATTTTTTATGGAATCCAAGTCTTGAGACTTAGCTAGGGGATAAATAGGGGTAGAGACATGAAAAAATGGAGGTCAGGGCCACATCTAGCGGAATAAAACTAAATCTAGCAAAGGAGTGAGGTTGATGGGACCCGACGGGCCACATATATCAAACATCCCAAATCGACGATCAAAAACCATATCGGGTGGAGAATTAGCGCAAATTTTAATCGTTTGAGAGAAGGCTTATAGGAATATTGTGATTTCATATCACAACCATGTGGCACCACCAGAGGAATATCAGGGTGAAAAGCGGTCTACCCCAAAGTGTTTTTCCTTACCCTCAATATCAGAAAGAACATATAAAAGGAGGGCCCCCGGTCATTTTTTTATAATATTTCAAATCATTCGAACATTTGAAATTGGTGCAACTTCTCCATTCGCATGGAGTCTCAATAGTGCACCAGACTCACACGTTCTCCACTCGTTCACATGTATTTTTCATTTTCTCCATGGACCTTGTCATTATTTCCATAACAGAACAAGATCCCACCTCGAAAGAAGAATCCCTAATTGACAAAAACTCTGATGTATTTGACACAGAAATAACTGTCTCACCTGTCTCTATGTCCAGATCCATTTTTTCAGATAATGTAGGGAGGAAAATACATTTCCTTGAATCAGTTGAAGCCTCCATAGTCCCTCATGTCGTCGAAGTCTCTTTTCCCTTCCCAGAATTCATAAGCTAGTCTGCAGAACAATACTCACAGGAAGAGAAGGTCATTTTAAATAAGTTAGGGTCAGAGATCTTGTGCAGAGTAGATAGCCCGTTAATTCGATATTCCCTCAACATACCAGAGTCTCCCTCCATAGCATCTAAACCCTTCGAGAAAGAAAATCTAATTACAGTCTACAAAGAATGCCCCCCCAAGGTTAAAACCCTAATTTGCAAACCATTGTTAAACCCGAACATTATTCTGAGAGTCTTTCTTTGCCTATGAATGTAAGCGTCATCGTTATTGAAGTCCAGTGGGCATGTTCCATACTCAATCAGATTTTTGGTTTAGATAATGACACATTTGTAGTTGAGGTCATGCTAGGTTTCATGTTAACTTTTTTCGAGTCGGAGTCGATTCAATGAGTCGGTATCAATTTTGATAAGTTCATAGTTGATAATATACACAAACAATTGGTGAATTTCCAATCACTAAGGCACTTCAGGTATTACACATACATGTTGAATATGTTCCTGGAGACAAACAAAGTAGAGTTCTCCGAAGAAACATTCATATGAAATGAATGCAAAAGGATCATAATGCTCATTTTCATAAATAATATTATGTCCAGAGTTTGTGGCCTAATCTTCAAAACTAGCCTGCCAAGAGTTCTGGAGGACATGAAAAGTTATTTGCACCAAAATCTAGAAAACAAAGTGGGAGATTGGATGTTGTTCATGAATTCTACAATAATTTGGGTATATGGCTGCCCAGAAGCACCTTACCTGTTGTTGATTTTTCTGACGCCCTGATTCTTTTCCCTGGAGTTCATGAGGCAAAGAATCACCTCAGAAACATAACATTTTTTGAAAACGCACAAAGCATCCAACCTAAATTTTCCTTTCATAATAAGACCCTTTGTTGTGAAGAATCGATCATGCTTGCCTCTGATCCAGGAAAATCTCAAGGAGTTTGGATTTGCATACCTACAAGGGAGAAAATATGATCCACGTCAGGTCATATCTAAAAGAAGATTGATGAGAAAACGGGGCCCTTATGAACATGAGTATGTTGAAGGTTTCGATAAATTGGCAAATCTAGAAACTTATGCAGATATGGAAGTCATTTTGTAGCCTGATCAGACACAACAAATAGGGTCAACCTTGCAGTAGACTCAGACACAAAAAACTCCTCCAAGGTTGATTATTAAATCTCCCAATATGAGTGTTTATAGAAAAAGGAGGAGTTCATAATCCCTGGGCAACAGTGGTCAACAAAATGTTCCCAAGAAAATGAAAATCCTACAATCTCCATAGATAGTAAACATGGATGAAGAAGAGACTAAAGGGAAAGTGAGTATGGATATGGTGGAGAGTGGGACCAAAAACTAGGAGGTTGGTACAGGAAGCATGCCACAGAGTTAAAGCAGCTCAAGTGATTTCAACAACAAGAAACATGTCTTTGATAAGACACCTGGAGCAGTCTGCCAATCCAAAGAAGATTTATCAAATCAATATGCTGTGAAAGGGAGCTAGGACATGAGTGAAATAAGATATTTGATACCCGACGTAGAAAGGTTTTCTCAGTATAATTCATCCTTGTTTTCAATCAGGGATATATAAAAGAAGACACTCAACATAGCAGTGGTAGATGAGGATAAAGTGTCTGAAATTAAGATGCATTATTAAAATATCAGTGCCCCAGACAAGGTGAAATTTCATAGTAATACCAGTGACATGTTGTATTCAGACTACCTGAGTCTAAGTTTGAGGTTTTCAAGGCTGACAACTCATACACTTAAGTTGGAAGGACAATTGAGGTAAGAAAAAGCATCCAGAAAGGCATGGAAAACTCAAGTTAAGAGATTAGAATCTGAAGGCCCTCAAGGGGTGAAAACTTCCTTAGAGGAGAAATACAAGATGATTCAATGCATGAAGAAGAGGCTAAAGATGTCTGTAACGACCCTTGATTATTAAGTATAATTAATTTAATAATATAATCCAAAAAGATTAGCTAAACTATATTTATGTCTTAAAATAACATTTCTAATTGATTATTATTAATTAGTTATTCATGATGGTTAAGGATTAATTTAAG
>ML797630.1:0-16487 GCA_009831015.1 Picea engelmannii
ATAGGGATTAAACTAATTTGAGTTATGCTTGTCAAATTCATCCTCGTTTCATGTGATGGTTAATTGTCGGGCTTGAAAATTAGTTGGTAATTTTTTCACTTCTCTTGATTTGATTCACATTAGATTAGTTAAATGTAAGATTGATTGGATATGATTTGTGGAAAAAGACACCTATGTTCCTTGGTTTTAATTGTTGAATCATTGGATTCCTTAGATATGCACCTTATACACAATTTGCATGTATTTGTCATAATAATCGTAATAGGAGGAGAGGTGGTAAAGCCCAGGGTAGGAAAATATTCTGAAGTGCTAGGTCTAAACCACGATACAACTTCAGGGGGAAAATGAGTGACAAATATTTCTCCCTCCAAACCAAGACCAGGAGTGGAACACTCCCAAAATTTAAAATTCGGGAAACTCAAATAGATTGTATAATAGGAGAATGTGAAGCATATATTGGAGTTTCTGCAGGAGGACAGTGAAAATCATCAGAAATACTTGGTTCAACAGTAGAAGCACCTTCTTGGATGGCCTTTCCCTTTATGACAATTTTCTCTGGATCCGCTTCAGGTGTTGCTAAAGGCAGTTGTGGAGTAGACCTCGTGTGTCTACCTCTAGAAGCCACAACTGAAGCAGTGGAGTCGCCAGTGGATTCACATCAATGGAGTCGCCAGGTGCACAACTGCAATATTTGATGTATTGAGTTCTGATGCACCTCCAGAACCAGTAAGCTTTGTCGTTCAATCCCAGGGAAAAGCTTCAATTTTGTCCCCGGCAATAGCGCCAGAAATGTTAGCACCAGATGTCACCCCTAGATTGAGGCAAAGGTAAGCCCGATACCCATCAGAGTCTTATGTCACAGGTTGGTTATAAAAAGGGGTCAAATGGGCTCAATATTGGGAAAATATCATCTTAACTCATAAAACTGGACCGATATGTATGAGTAAGTGAGGTCTTAGTTTAACTTCAGACAATAAGTTGTAGTAAGGGTGAGTAGGAGGAAGACTTCGGTGAGAAAATGTAGAGGTCTTCCAAGGACATCAAGTCTTTCAGCAGCCCAAAGAGGAACAATTTAAACACAAGAACTTCTCGAATTTAAATCTCAAAGAAACTAAAAGGGACTATAACAACACTATAATCAAAATTTCATCATAATGCAGTCACAATAATTCAAGTGAATCATTCAATCATGAACTCTTTCAGCATCAGAGGGAAACAAGAGGGAGTAAGAAAGATGATTGTCATTAAACAAGAAGTTTCAAATACATATACATAACCAAAGAATGAGAATGTTCATTAAAACTTTACAATACGGGAGCTTTGCTCTACCATCGACGCTAACAAAATGGTAGAAATGCCTACATATACTCAAAACTAGCTCCGACTACTAAAGATGTGATCATTTCACGTGTTTAAGGATTTACGTTGAAATTTCTCTATGAGGTTGTGCATGCAGACGTTGGTCAGATGGCCCATGCAGTCTTCTGTCAGACGTGATCTCTGTCAGATGGAACTGACAATCTGCTTATGCAATTTGTCCCCTACTGGACTTCTATTTAAGGAAGGAGACGATGTCTCACCCACCTTCCTTATTTACATTAACTGTTGCATTGGGATCTGAGAGGCCCGAGTCAACTCTACAACTGAAGGATGTGGTGGATTTTCCTTGGATGTCTACTCCTTCGTTGGACCGTTACAAGGGGACCCAGTTGGCAGATGTGGATAAAGATGACGGGGCAGGGGCTGTTGGCGCGATCGGTGTGGAATCAATGGACGAGGGATGGCCAGGTGGACATAAGTGACAGAGGAAAGGTGATTGGGAAGGCGAGGGTGGAATAAAATGTGTGTGCTGAGGTGTGATAGGACAAAGGTGAAGTGGCACGAGACCATAATGCAGAGGCAGAAGAGATACTGCGGTAGTAAGCATAGTGGGGACAACCTGCCTAGATGGAGGTGAGATGGAGTACAAGGGAAGAACACATGGAAAGAGATGGTAGGCAGAAGTGAAGAGGGATATGACATAGTGGTGAGTGGAGGACAAGTGTGCTGCAACGAAAGGATGAGGGGGAGCGAGAGATGTGATAGGCGGAGGAGAGAGATGGAGTGGGGGACAGATGGTAGCGGGAGTATGGAGTGGTAAGAGGGAGTGGTAAGTGATCTTCTTGGAGGGGGGGAAGAGAGGTAAGTGGTAAATGTCGAGAGGGGTCCAAGTTCATGAGGAGGCACCACAACAATGGGGGGCCCACATTCAAAAACCACCAACTCAGACCACCCCCCCCCCCCTTGAAAAGTAGAATGATGAGGGGGGTCCGATATGGGCCCTACACCGTAGATCTGAACATGCATATCTCGGTCGCCTAGATCCACGCCCTGCTTAGCATGACATGCCTATGAACAAAAAACTTAGGATAAGTGGGTTTTATCCCATTTCTTGCCTCTTTTTACCAAAATCCCAACTTCTTAGGGAAACACCTCCCTTTACAAATAAATGTGATAACAATAGTCAAAGTGGTTTAAGATATTTTAGAAGGTAAATAATAAAGTGAAGTGATTCCTGTACTATAATTCAAAGTGAATACAAAATAAATTATTTAAATAATAAATTTAATGGAGAAATTAGAAGTGGGTTAACCATAAAATAAGGAAAGTGGGCAAAGTGACTTAGAAGATGTTTTTAAGGAAGCTACTTGGAGAGTATAAATAAGAGGCAAGGCTCTCTCATTTAATATCACACTTGAGAATATTGAATATCTATAGGTTTCTGAGGTAACCAAAGTATATCTAAGCCTAATTTCAGAGGGAAGGTGAAGAAAAGAAGGCCAAAATTCAAGGGAGAATAAATTTTTTTATAGAATGATTCAGAATGTGACAATTATATTCCATTGAGGAAACATATCCAAGTATCCGTGGTAAAAAAATCATCTTGTGGTTCGTTGCATTTTTGGAGTTACACTCCGTGGAAAATAGGGTTTGTGGCTAGTCCTAAAACTATTCTAAAATAGGTGTTTCGGGTAAAAACGTCATAACTTATTCATAACATATCCAAATTCAGTAAGACCAAATGTGTTGGTTAGAGTACAGTCTATAGTATTATGTGTAACATTTTAAGATCCATTCAACAAATATTTCGTGCGGGGCACGCTCTACAAGGTCACTCTCTAGAATAAGCCAAAATTCAGCAAGGTATGTCATTTTTTCTATAACTCATTTTCTTAGAGGTACACCTGGAGGAATTGCATAAATCACACTGAAGAACATTGTGTATCATTTTCATATCTTTATTCATTACAGGTACATAGTTATTATTATTTCAAGTTAGGGTTGTTGACTAATCCAAAACTAGTCATGTGAGACTAAAGAAAAGTTTGATGAAAATGCTAGTCTCTTGTTGTTAAAGTTAAGGAAGGTTTGCAAGTATGTGATCATATACACCAGGTTTATTACAAAGTTACAAATCATATTTGGATGATGAAATTTATGAGGGATTTTGGTTGAGGTACATGTTGGGTACTTGGTTGAGACAAGTAGTTGATGAGTTGGCACATACATGAGGTGTATAGTTGATGATGTTCGTGCATATTGATGAGTCATAGTTGATGAGTAGTTGACACATAACGGGTACATGGTTGGATGCACTTGTTTATGGTACAGTTTGATTATAGGTTGTTTGGTACAGGTTGTTTGGTATAGGTTGGTGCATGGTTGATGCACTTGTTTATGGTACTATTTTAGGTACAGGTTGATGCATGGTTCAGGTTTATTGTACAGGTTTACAATGATATATATCACAGTGATAGTGTGACAATGGTTCCATCATTCTACCTATACTTCAGGGAAGTTGAACAGGGAAAGGACAGGTGGTTGTAGCCACCTTCCGGTTGTAGCTGGAGAACATAGGGGATTGTAGCCTCCTTCTGGTTGTAGCAAGAGAATTGAGAAGTTGGATCTTCCCTTAGGTTGTAGCCTAAGAAACTAGGGGGTTGTAGCCTCCTTTCAGTTGCAGCTAGAAAATAAAGGAAGTTTGTGCTTCCAATGAATGTAATTCTTCAAGACATATAAGAAAAATCATTCTGTGGTTTTCACCTACTTTGGGTTTCCACATAAAACACTGGTGTACTGTGTCTGTGTATGATTATTCATTTTTTCATTGCTCATTATTGGATGATAATTCTACATTGATATAACACTTGGATTATTTGGTTAAAAAGGATTATGATTGCTCTATTATTGATTCACCCCCCCTCTCAGTAATCCAACAGATTGCTCCATGTAGTTCATCTAACAATTCATCAATGACGGGAATGGGAAACTTATCTTTAATAATGATCTTGTTGAGCTCTCTATAATATGGACACATATGCCATGAGCCATCTTTCTAGAATACCATTACCACTGGTGGAGAGTAAGAACTTTGTCTAGGTCTAATATTGCCAACCTCTAACATTTCTTCAACCATATGCTCAATTTCACTCTTTTGGGCATAAGGATATATGTACGACATGATGTTAGGAGGAACACTCCTAGGAATTAGGTGAATATCATGATCTTGATTTCGAGTGGGTGGAAGACCTTTGGGAAAATCTTCAAATACTTTGGAATGCTTATCAATGATCCCTTGGAGATCTAAGGGAATAGATGGCTTAGATGTTTGAACATCTAGTGAGCATAGTTGTGAAATAACACCTTGATGCCCCTTTTTCAATAATTTTTTCATGCCATTAGATCTTATCACATTACTGGGTTTCCCCGTGATACCTCTTAACTCAATTTCTTTTCCTTCCAATGAAAATTTCATGAAAAGTTATTGAAAATTAAAAGCCATTGTTCCTAATGATTGTAACCATTGGATTCCTAGTATGACATCATCACCACCCATGGGTATAGCAATCATTGGACTATCCATTACATATTTCCCCATAGTAAGTTTGATCTTATTGCATTTTCCTAAGCAATTGATAGTTCCTCCATCTGCAATCATTACTTGAAACTCTGGCGCCGGATATACAAAGCAATTGATAGCTTTATCTAATTTATAGTGAATGAAATTATGAGTACTACCAGAATCAATTAGCACTATTACCTTTTTCTTTTTGATATATCCTTCGATCTTGAGGGATTGAGGAGTGATAATTCCAGCCAATGCATTACACGATATCGTGGGAGTCAATTCTTAAGAAGAAATCGCTTCTACGTTTTCATCTTGAGATGGTTCTTCTTCTTCTTCTTCTTCTTCCTCTTCACAATCTATGTAGAATAATTTCTTCTCACGACACTTATGTCCCTTACTGTACTTGTTGTCACAACTAAAGCATAAACCTTTTGCTTTTATTTCCTCCATTTGTTGAGGTGTCAACCTTGTAGGTTGAGGTGTTTTAGAAGAAGGATAATTATTCTCTCAATATATGTTAGGATTGGTCCTTCTAGGAGCCATAGCCATATTTTTACTTTCAACATTTCTTGCCACCCTAAATGCATTCTCCAATTATTTGGGTTCCCAAAGGTGAACCTCATGTTGAATGTTATCCTTTAAACTTCCTTTGAATACATCAATCAAGTGCTCATATGGAACATCTATTACCTTTATATTTAATCTTTGGAAGTTCTCAATGCGCTCTGTAAGTGAACCCTTTTGCTTGAGATTTATCAATTGACTAAAGAAGGTATTTCTCCTTGTATCATCATTGTGTGTTATCATTTTTTCCATGAAAATTGGCCAAGTGACGAGTGATTTGCGAGAACAAAGCCATTGATACCATACAAATTGATTGGGTTCTAAATATAAATAAGCAATTTGTACCTTTTGTGTATGTGGCACATTGTGTAGATCAAACAATTTCTCCATATGAAGTATCCATGTGATTGGGTCCTTACCATCAAACTTTCTCATATCAATCCTAGGAACGTGGTTGGTCTTCAACCCAAAGTTGGAGTTTCTCCATTCTTGATTCATCTTCTGTGTGTCCTCATCATGAATTTCATGGGATACATTTTCACTTTCATGGGATACATTTTCACTTTCAGGTGTCCTCTGTATTAGGAAAATTTTCAATCCTTCCATGATCTCCCTTTTTAAACCATCCATATTAGTATCCATTATTTCCTCCAATTTAGCTTCAGTTGAATCCATCATCCCTTGTAGTTCATATTTTGTTATTGTCTTCTTTTGTAATTCATTTATGTCCCTACGCATTTCTTCACCTTCATCAAGAGTCCAAGTAGGACTTTTTGGAGGCTTATTTGGTGTAGAAGTTCCCTTTTTTTGTGGCATGTTGGCCAAGTATCACTTTTAAACCTTGATTTTGAGGTGGTTCTGCTAGACAATCTTTCTTCTGGTGCATCTTCAAAGTTTCAGCCCTTCTGGGTATGAAAATTTCTTTTTTGTAGTTCTATGATATTTCTTCTCTGCAATCCCACAGGTCTGATCAAACTTGGATGTTCCAAGTGGAATTTACGGTAACTTACCCACAACGTGCTGATTGTTTTCCTTTCCACCTTTCCAGGAGATCTCACTTGTATAGCGTGCGTCACACAAAATAATTGATATAAAATTCTGAAAATGGTACCAGAAATACTACAGTCTGTCCATTATTCAATGCAACTGGTCTCACTCAATTTGGATACTCTAGGAAGAAGTTATGATTGTTTTACCCGGAACACCTGCTTGAGACTAGTCAATAGGACTAGTCAGATACCTTATCTTCCACATGGTGTATCTACAAATGTAATATGACCGAGAAGATGAAATTTTTATCACACATACCTTAATCATTTATGTGAATAACCTCTAGATTTCAGGGTCTGAAACGTTACATAAATTTTTTATAGCGAAAATTCCGCAATGACTCAATTTAGGATGATTCCATAACCCTATCTTACACAGGATGTATCTCCGAAAGTATAAGGTTGCAGGAGCTGAAATTTTAACCCAACGTACCTTGATCCGTCTACTAAATATCCTCCAAGGGGTTCCTTTTGAAACGTCATAGAAAACAAATTATAGTGAAAATTCCAAGGTGTCTCAGATGTAGCAGCGAAACCCCAAGACCTTGAGCTCTGATACCATATGTTAAGAAACAAATATCAATATAGAATAGAAAAACCTCAAAATAAGTACTCAATGCCTTGAAAAATAGAGAATTTCAGATAATAATCCTCTTCGAGGGGGCAACCTCCTTATACACCACATAAATGTTCAAGTACAAGATGACTCCAAATGAAAATGTATCCTAGTTATAGATAGGAGACTAGGAGGTACAACTAAAAATAATGGACCAAATCCGACATAGGTAAAATAACATTACTAATGTAATATTCCCCAATTAAGGGGTAATGTGCCACTATTTAGGGCTTAACACTGCCACCCAATGTCTCTGTCTCAATTCAATCATGAACTGACTCATTGCAATCACTGCATAGCATATATCTGGCCTGGTGTGGATCATGTACATCAATGATCCAATCAACTTCCTATACATAGTGGCATCCACCAAATATGAACCTGTATCAGAATCATGCAGCTTCCTCAGGGTTATAACCATTAGAGTAGACATGGATTTGCAATCCATCATACCAAACCTCTTTAGTACATCCATTGTGTATTTTCCTTGTGTCAGAAATATCTCGCCCCATCTTTGCCACACTTCCAATCCTAGGAAGTAATGGATCAAGCCTAACTCTTTCATCTCAAATTCTGAGATTAGCTCCCTCCTACACCAAGCTATTAACCCTTCATCTCCTGTTAGAAAGAGATCATAAACATACAATATTAGTATAATAGGTTGGTTACCTCTTACCTTGAAGTATATATTTTCATAAACATCACTTTTCTGAAAGCCCGGGCTTTTAAGAAAGCCATCAATCCTATCATACCAAACTCTAGGAGCCTGCTTAAGACCATACAAGGCCTTCCTTAGCTTACATACATGAGTTTCTTTGTTATGCAGTAAAAAACCATCTGGTTATTCCAAAAAGACCCCCTGTTCAATCTTTCCATTCAAAAATGTTTTTTTTACATCCATCTGATGTAGCTTCCAACCAAGAACTGAAGCTAATGCAATAACAATTCGAATGGAGGTATACATGGCTATAGGGGAAAAAATATCTTCGTAGTCGATTCCTTGTTTTTGAGTGAATCCTCTGGCTACAAATATTGCTTTGAATTTTTCCACACTCCCATCAGCTGCATGTTTGATCTTATAGATCCATTTGGAAGAGACCATTGATATGTCATTTCGCCTGGGAACAATGTCCCATACATTGTTCTTTAGAATTGACCTGTATTCCTCAAACATGGTATCCTTCCATACTTGTAATTTATCTATTTCTTCAAATAAATAAGGTTTGACATAACTAATGTTGTTCATCAATGCAACATAGCCTCTAAACCTATGATGCATCTTACTTTCCCTGAAAGTTCCTTTGGGAGAAGCTATATTTTCTACTTCCTGCATTATTTCTTTAAGATACCATGGATTCCTTTTGGATGGAGGTTCTTCAATAATTATTTCTAACTCTTCAACAAGTTCTAGGGCTCAGTACTTGGCCCTTCATGAGGTTCCTCCCTCTGATCATCTAACTCTTCATTTTTAGAAGAGGGTGAAGCTGGTTGAACTGCTTCTAATTCTTTTTGAATCTCTCTGGATTTCTTGAATGCGACTTCCTCATGGAAATCCACATATCTTCTTACCTCTATTTGTCTCTGACCGGGTACATATATCCTGTAAGCCTCGGAGTTCTCACTGTACCCCACATAAACCCCTTTCTTTCCTGAGGGTTCCATGTTTGTCATGTTTTCCTTAGGGACATGAATATACACAGGACACCCAAATATCCTTAGATGCCCTACTTCAGGTTTGATCCCTGAGACTCTTTAGGAGTCTTGTCATTCAATATAACATGTGGACACTTGCTTTGAATATACATGACAATGGAGGTAGCCTTTGCCCATAAAAAATTTGGTAGATCCTGGTCAAACATCATGGCTTTCATTGCCTCACAAATTGTCCTATTTTTCTTCTCAGCAGCTCCGGGTTATATGGCATGGTCAACTATCTATTTATTCCTGTTGACTTGCAAAAATCCTCAAACTAGAGAGATTCAAGCTCTCCTTCATTGTCTTTTCTAAGGAGTCTGATGTGTTTCCCTATCTTCTTTTCAATAAAGGATTTATACTCTTTGAATTTATCAAATGTGTCACTTTTAGCTTTAAGGAAATATATCCAACATTTTCTTTGGTAATCATCAATAAAAATGACATAATACAAACAACCACTGAGTGAGGGAAATGACATGGGACCACATACATCAGAATGAACCATATCTAAGATGCCCTAAGCTCTGTTGTCACTACTAGGAAATGATTTCTTATATTTACCTAGCATGCATCCTTTACAAATTTCATTTTTACTAAGAGAAATAGAGGCATGCCACATACCATATTCTACAGATCTAGAACTACTTTGTAATGAAGATGACCAAGTCTTCTATGCCACAATTCACTGGAGCTAGTCACAACATGAGCCAATGCCTGAACTGACTTTCCCGTCACGATGTACAGTCCTCCTCTGTGTATCCCAATGGGTTATGTTGTACTCAAATGGCTACCTTTATCCCACAGTAGTGCCTTCATGTCCTTGAAGATCACCGAATATCCCTAGTCCTCAAGGGTTGCAACTGATAAAAGATTCTTCATCAACATGAATTCTAGCCCCAGATTCCAATTTGAAGGAGATAGAGCCTACTCCCTATATCTTGTAACATTTTTCATCCCCAAGCTCAACCTACTCTGCAAAATATTTTGTCTTGAAATATGAGAGGATCTCCTTGTACCATGTCATGTGCTTTGATGCACCACTGTCTACTAACCAAGTTTTCAACCCCGTGAAAACTGAACTGGATAAGGCAGAAACCAAGTAATATTCTTTTCTATTTTATTTCTCATTAGAAGGAATTTTTTGTTTTCTTTTGGATTCATCATCCTCAACAGTTGAGGCATGATGTTTCCCTTTCCTTGGATATTTCTTTCTAAACCAACAGTCTTTAGGAAAATGACCCAATTTATTACAACTAAAGCATTTAATCTTAGATGTATCAATACTCTTTCCTTTGAACGTACCTTTGGTATTTGGATTCCTCTGAGATCCTTTCTAGAAAGTGAATTTCTTCTTTCCCTTGAATCTTGATGCTAATGTTGAATGATCTCCTTTGGTTGGCTCGCTCTTGGTAGCAATGTGACTCTCCTCTTGGAGGCAATCATGCCATAACCTCTCAAATGTGGGTTGAATCTCTATCCCACTTACACTGGATAAGAAGGTCTCCCATGAAGAAGGAAGACCATCAAATATTCCCTGCACTAAATCATCATCATCCACTGTGACCCCTGTGACCAAAAGCTGATATCTGATCTGAGCTATCCTGGAATAGAAAGATGCTATTGATTCACCTTTCTCCATATTCAAATACTTAATCTTGTGCTTAAGTGTTCTCTTTTGACTTGGATCTTGTTTCTCATACAGATTCACCAAGGTATCCATACATTCCTTCACAATCATTAACGAAGTCATCGCTGACATTACACTGTCTTTGACTGAGTCAAAGATTATTCACTTGGCCTTTTCTTGACTTTTCCTGAAGGCTGGTATTCATGCATTAGTAGTGGGTTCCTCCACCACTGTGGTGACATACTGCTCAAGATCAATCTCCTACAAGATATTTGTTATTCAAAGCTTCCACACATTGAAGTTGGCAGCTCCTTCGAGCCTATCCTCGACCCTGACTAAAATGGATGATGCCATGGAACTCACATTGGAAACTTAATCAAGATTTATTAGATCTGTTTGTACCTACTGCTGCACTTCAACAAGCTTAACACAACCTGAGCTTTGATACCATGTTAAATTTTCAAGATTTATTTGTTATGCGGATTATTCTTTTAAATTCTTCAATACTTTGATTCCAGCTTAATACATTTCAACAATATAGAATCATAACTGAATAGAAATAATCATGTAGATACGTAAGCATGCACATCAATAAAACATATACCCTAGGGAAACCATGTACAGGGAGAAAAACCCCAACAAATGATATTCCTTTATTACATTAATAATGTAATATCACTTACAAACATCCACCATTAAAACTTTTCTCTTAAAGAGCTTGCCAAGTTGACTCTGACTTGATAGAGACCTAAGAGACCTTGCTGATATAGATGTATCCTAGTTGCTTTCAAAGACTGAGATATATCATCTCTGATATGGGTTGTTGAAACTGCCTCTAATTGAATCATATGTGCCTCTATATGATGCCTCTAAATGTTGATCTACAACATTGATATGGTTGCCTCTTTAGCGCTAATATGTACCTTTGTACATCACTGATATGGCTTCCCCTTTAGCGCTGATATGTACCTATGTACAACACTGTTATGACTGCCTCTTTAGCATTGATATGTACCTCTGTACAACACTTCTATGGTTGCCTCTTTAGTGCTGATATGTACCTTTGTACAACATTGTTATAGCTACCTCTTTAGCGTTGATATGTGCCTCAGTACAACACTATTATGGATTCCTCTTTATGTTGTCTCTATAGCACTATTTGTTGCCTCTATATGTGCCTCTACAACATTGGTATGCTACCTCTATATGTGCCTCTATATAGCAGCCTTTAATGGATTGATATTCTCCTCTGTATAGCATCCTTTAATACTTCACCTTTACCCTGCATAGCAACTATGTAGAAGAAAGGGGATCCGACCTCTGATTATAAATGAATGGAAGAGAAGTGGAGAGGGATCAAAATAGAGCTGTGAAAGCATGCTTGACTTAACTCAACATTACACTTTAGTTCGAAAATAGAATTAGACTTGAGACTTCAGTTACAACTCAACACTACACTTTAGTTCGAAAATAGAACTAGACTTGAGACTTCAGTTACAACTCAACATTACACTTTAGTTCGAAAATAGAACTAGACTTGAGACTTCAATTACAACTCAACATTACACGTTAGTTCGAAAATAGAATTAGACTTGAGACTTCAGTTACAACTCAACACTACACTTTAGTTCGAAAATAGAACTAGACTTGAGACTTCAGTTACAACTCAGAATTACACTTTAGTTCAAAAATAGAACTAGACCTGAGACTTCAATTACAACTCAACATTACACTTTAGTTCGAAAATAGAATTAGACTTGAGACTTCAGTTACAACTCGACTCTTTACAAGGCAATTCAAATTTCTCTTCATGATGGATAATGTTACACGTGCCAATGCACTAGATCAATACATTTATATCATTTTCAATATTAGGAATATCATTTGTTTCTAGCTCATAGGAATTTTATCTTCAACCTAACTTTTGATAGATTCCCTGACCTTTTCTCATGGCTCACAAGGCTTGACTAGCATCACAGAGGTTGTACATTCTCCCTGACTTTTGCATTAGTCTTTCTATGCTCACAGAGGCTGTACATTCCCCCTGAATTTTGCACTATATTGTCTATCCTCATAGAGGTTGTACGTTCCCCCTGACTTTTGCATTAGAATTACATAGCATATCGTTTGTCTTGACTTTTGGTTTGACTCATAGAGGTTGTACGTTCCCCCTGGATTTTGTCAATACCTCACAAGACTGGTTGATTCTCCAAATGTCCCTAGCTAGCCTCAGGGTGGCCCATATGGCCTCTCATTGGAGAATGATTGTCGATGTTTCCAAATGTAACACATGGTTGGCACATGATATGGTACAGGATTGATACTTGGTATGGTACATGTTTGGTGCATAGTTGATGTACTTGTTATGGTACATGGTTAATGGTACAATTTGTGCTACAAATTGATGCATGGTATAGGTTGGTACTTGGTTGAGACACATATCTTGTGATGGTATGTGGTGATCTTGGTACATACTTGGTAGAGCCATGTGGTGGTGATGTTGGGCATATGGTTTGCAATATGCTCTTGGTGATATTGGCATGAGTTGCATGCGGTTGGGAGTGGATCTGGTTTCGTTGTGGATCTAGTTTCATGGATGAGACAATGAGAGTGGTAGTGACAGGTATAGTGACAGGTTGATAGTGACATATTGGCAATGGCAGTATCAATTGTTTGATACTTATATTTCAGGGTGGTTGGACGGGGCAAGGAAAGGGGGTTGTATCCTCCTTTCGGTTGGAGTAGGAGAATTAGGGAGTTGGAGCTTCCTTTAGGTTGGAGCCTGAGAACTAAGTAGTTGTATCCACCTTCCAGTTGGAGTCGAAGAACATAGGGGGTTGTAGCCTCCTTCTGGTTGGAGCCATAGAATCAGGGAGTTGTAGCTTCCTTCCGGTTGGATCCTGAGAAACTAGGGTGTTGTAGCCTCCTTCTGGTTATAGATGGAGGATGGGAAGTTGATGCTTCCTATGAATGTATTTATTCTGATATATAAGAAAAGCATTCTGTGGTTTTCTCCCGCATTGGGTTTGCACATAACTACTGGTGTATTGTGTATTTGTGGATGTGTCTATGATTGTTTATTATGCATTGATGTACGATGAAGTTTATGATGCACTAATGTATTGATTTTTAATAATAAACCAATGATATATTTCTCATAAGGTTAAACAAATACATATTGGTATTGAAAGTAATAAAAGTGCTCATACCGATTCACCCCCCCTTTAAGTATTCCAACAATTGGTATCAGAGTGAGGATCCTTCAGGAGACAGTTTAACCAATGGAAGGAGATCATGGAATACATGGAGTTCACTGAGAATGGAGTACCATTATTTAATGTTCAGAATGGTATGAAGTATGAAATGTGGAATATCAGGCTGAAAACATTTTTAAAGGCACATGGATATGATGTTTGGAAATAAGTTGTGATAGAATACAATGATACAAAGAAACCTAAGAGTGTAGCCAAGAAGGAATTGAAAAAGAACAACAAAATAGAAATGTATTTCATCGTGGAAGTGAATGCCCTTATTTGAATATTGAAAGTGATGATATAGAAACGTTGTTGTCCCTTGACCAATTTTTGAGGAAACATTGGTCGGGTTTGACCACTTTTTGGACTTCGACGGGCTGTTCAAAGATGGAGTGCCCAGACGAAGCTAAGATCACAGGATCTCACTTGTTTTGTGCACCCAACAAGGGGTTCATTATGGTCTATGTAATGGGTTATGGGACGTCGGGCCATGGGGTTACCCATGATTAGGCCTTTTTGTAAGGAATGTAAAAGTATAAATAAGAAAATATTGTAAGGTATAAGTAGCCAAGTAAGTTGTATGTAGCTAAGTGCAAGAGGCAAGTAGTTCTGAGTTTCTTTGTGCAAAAAACCGTGTATGAAAGGCTCTGTGCTTAGTAGAGGAGTTGGCTCTGTGCCTTGACCTGATTTTGGGAAGGTGGATCTGATGCGCAGTGCACAGATCACCTGTCTGGTGCGAAGCTTGGCTCTAAGGCTTAGTGCACATGAGCATATGAATGTAAGATATTGAAACATAATAAAGAAGAAGAAGCACTTGGTGGGTGTAGCCCCACACTAGGGTGAACCATGTAAATCTTGTCTTGATGGTTTTCTTTGTGCTATAATGTTATAATGTGAATTTTCTTAGTGCATGGAATGTTATGAATGATAGATAGATATATGACTATTTAATGCTTTGGATATGTTGAATGTGTTAGATATAACTTTCCATGCTAAGTGCGATGTATATTTTTTCATTGTTACTGCATCGATCTATACTTAGGGTTTGATTTGCGATGTGATTAAAGCTAATGAATTGATGTGTATTTTTCATAAGTATTTTGTGAAGTATTATAATCACAGATCTGTGTCCCATATTGGTTACAGACACTTGATTCATGTAACCCCCCCTTCCTCTACCTCGGGTGAGACTTTGCCTGATTCGCAGGTGTTGCTGAAAGGGTCAGTAGTTAGGGTTTTGTTGGTGCGTTGAACCCTGGGTCTGCCCCTGTGCCAACAAATGGTTATGTTGTTAGGACGAGTGCAGATGAAGTCAAGAATAACTACATGAGGCGTAGCAACAGGAAATGACAGTACAAGCGCAGATGAATTCACTCACTGCAGTCGAGAGAATGAAGAGATCACAAGAACAACGCACGACCCAGAAACGGATTACTGCCATCCAGGGAAGAGTCATGGAGGTCACACAAAGTATACAATAGGTGCGGGAGGAATCCTACATAGTGTTTGAAGAGATCGAAGGACAACGTTCACAACTAGACCAAGTGGTTGCGACAATGGAACATCGCCTAGAAGGGCCTGTTACAGAGAAAATGATCCAGGAGTTTGTTGAGCAGGAAGCTCGGGCGAAGCAACAAGTCGAGGCAGCTCAAGCTAAGCTTGAGGCCTTCGAAGCAGCACTGCCCAGATCTGAGTGACTAGGGACGAGTCATAGGTGAGTGTTGGGGGCACTGCCCATATCTATGATTGTTTAATGCTTTGGATATGTTGAATGTGTTAGATATAACTTTCGATGCTAAGTGCGATGTATATTTTGTCATTGTTACTGCACCAATCTGTACTTAGGGTTTGATCTGCGATGTGATTAAAGATAATGAATTAATGTGTATTGTTCCTAAGTACTCCATTAAGTATTATAATCACATATCTGTGTCCCAGCTTGGTTACACACACTTGAGTCCTGTAACCCCTCCTGCCTCTACCTCGGGTGAGACTTCGTCTGCTTCGCAGGTCTTTCCGAAAGGGCTGTTAGTTAGGGTTTTGTTGTTGAGATGTTTAAGCGTTGAACCCTGGGTCTGCCCCTGTGCCAACAAAAGCCCAATGAAATAGAAGAAAATATTGGGATTCAAAAGAAAAAGAATCATAAATCAGATTTCAGTCAATGAGAAAGATAACTTGAAGATGAAATAATCACATTGAAAATCCAACTTGAAGAAGAAAAGCGAACATAAGAAGTCATGAGGAATCAGATGTTGAAGAAGGTAAATAATGGTGGAAAATATTGAAGAATAAGTTGTCATGTTGATATTAAAAGTTGTCAAGTTCAGTAAGAACATTGAAGAGAAAGAAACATCCACATCAACAGTAGAGAATGAAGAGACACATTCCAAGTTTCCAGAAAAGAAGAATGAAGAAAAGAGAAAGAGTTATGCAAAAGTACTCAAAGGAAGGAATCATGGTCAACCCGAATCTAAGAAAAATGATGAGGATACATATTGTAGAAGACCCTTCACATTCAAGCCACAAAGAAGCTTCAATCATGATCATCCAAGGCAGGAATTCAAAAGGACTACACCATTCACTCCCAGGTATGTAAATTTATTTTATGGTCATTGTTTTTATTGTAATAACTTTGGACATAAAGTTGCACATTGCAGGGCTTGTGAAAGAAATATTCAAGAAAGAAATACTTATGTAGACCCACACAATATTGAATTTTACAAATTCCACAATTATGGTCACATAGCTCATGATTGTAAAAGTATGATGGATACTTCTTTGAGAAAGAACACTA
>ML797630.1:34631-46305 GCA_009831015.1 Picea engelmannii
GATCTCTTGCATATCCTTAAGTCTAGATTGTTCTAGACCCTTCTGTATTCCCCAACCAATATTTCTTTCATTTTCTTTTATTTTGTCTTGCAACTGGATTATTTCTTGATCCTTCTGTTCAAGCATAGTTGTTAAATTTCCCACAGAATATATATTAGTTGATGCTATAGCACCCATTGTTCCTGCTAATTCTGTAGCGAACTCTCCATCCTTGAGTTTCTTTCCATCTATGATAACTCTATGCTTCTTAATCGATCCTTCTCCTCTAGGATGAATTTCTTGTTTCAAGACAACTCTTCTCTTTTTGCTAAAAAAGTAATCCGATGAGGGGATTTCATCTCTTGAAATCGACTCTAGATCACTGACATATAGAACTCCTTCATGGGGGGTTCCGAAAGTAGATTGTAATGGAGTTAAGGAGGTGATAGGACTACCAAGTTCTTTTGAAGTTGTTCCTCCTATCTTTTCTGGAATTGTTTCTGGTTCTTTTCCCTTATCCATTCCCAATTCTTTTGTTTGAGAACCCTCTGCGTCTTGGGAAGGTGTCTCGGTATTCTTTGACTTACCTTTTTCATCTGGTTTACCCTGAGTATTAGTTTCAAACCCTGGAGGGGTTTCTTCCTGTTTTGGCAATGGGGTCGAAATTTCACCCTGTAAAATCTTAGGCAGGCAGCTTCGCCTATGACTTTGAAAAGATGCAAACCCAACCTATGAGTCAGGTGGCAAGGCCTGGACTCTGTTCAACACTTTTGCATAAGACTTAACATCTTTAAAAATATCATCATAAACAGAAACTTCATGTTCATATGCCTTTAAATTACAATGTATGTAATGCCTACTTATTATTTGGTAGGGGTCATGTTTTCTGTGCTCAATGTTTACTAACTTCACTTCTTCCAATGACTTGGCCTCTACCTTAGAATGACCTAAATTTGATAAAGTAAATTTCCCGACATGAACAGGGAAAGATGGCCTTGCTTTTTTCTGAAGTTCTTTTAATTCCAACCCAATACCACCCTTGGCTAACTGATGAGCTACTTCTCTGCATATCAATCTGTCTGGTAAGAATTTCGGGAGTGCATGAGGGGGAATGGAACAACCATAAACCCTAATATAGGAAAAAAATTCTTCAATAAACCAATCGGCGACTGATTTAAGACTTTCTATGACTGCATCGGAAATGTGAGGGGGTTCGCATCCAAAAAATAATTTGTGCAGAGGAATAATGACAAAATGACAAACATCATAAAAAATGTCTTTAGCATTTCCTTCCCAGAGAGATGAGTGGTATTTATGCATAGGCTCTGGGCAGGAAACACTCCAACTCCAATTCATTAATGGAAATGGAGTCATAAAACAAATCGCATCCATAATATATGTAGACATATAAAAAGACATTGGTTGTCCTTTTGACTTGGCTGCTTTGTAATTTAAAATTTCTTGTGTCAGGTTATCCAATAAAATTTAATGCCAGTTAAAACTATTTCCTTCTGAAACTTCCTCTAAGAAGGGTACCCAGTCGGCATGAAAGTGACAGGGATCTCTTCTCCCAAAAAGTCTCCATAACATCATGGCTACATAAACCATATATTCGTTTAAGGAAGCTGTAGCGTAAATCCCATGAGAATCAGCCCTAAACTTTGCTTCAGACCTCGCCCATCCTTTGATCATGTCGGGGTATGTCTGGCCTGCCTCAATGCATTCTTTTCTTTGAAACTCGGCTAAAAATTTAGCATTAATGGTGTGTTTATAATTCGGCGAGAGTTTATACATTACTTTAGTGTGCTCAGGCCGAAATGAGCCGATGATAGCTCCTTGCTCGTTCTGAATAGTCCTTGTTGGGATATCTACCTTATTCAGAGCCCAGCCGACCATCTCAGTATATGCCACCAACCTCGGACGCGCAGCGACCTTATGAAGCTCAGACTCAGCAATGTCCCTGAGATGATTTTCGGAATCAGGGTCAGCATACTTTAGCTCGTCCTCCAGCAATTCGGTAATTCCAGTCCATTATTTGATGGAGTGTATGGTGTGTGGAGTAGTATCAAAGATAATATCACCTTCATGTGGTTCTTCGTTTTTCTTCGGTGATTTTTTAGGTGCCATAACTCTGCGTTTGACTTGAGAACCTGTGACATAGAGTGGATGAATATGCTCAGCTTTAAAATGAAAATACAGACATTTCGAACGTTTATTTTGAATATATCTTAAAAATAATGGAAATTGTATATCTGTCACGAAATTAAAGCTCTTAATGGAAGATATTTTCGGAGATACGCATTTAATATCCGTACTTAGGCGCTCTCGGCTTTTCAAATAAAACAAGAAACTTGCTTAATTGAAAAACGAAGCATTAATGAACACTTACAGAAAGATTTCCTTTAAACCCGTTTTAGAAAGAATATTTATTAGTGTTAATTACAGATTAAATCTGAAAACATAACTTTTCGGGGTTTCGACAATCTTGATGTCGAAAAGTATGTCATCGAAAAAGCCCGATCACCGATATTGCGAAATCGCGAAATAGCTATGCTTTATTTAATATTTAAACGTTTTTAATGTGTTAATTAATCGATATTTGACCCTTTTGGGATTTCGTTAATCGGAATTCTGGTAATCGGGATTTCGGGAAACCTGATGACATGAGATGTGCTCTCACGGAATCGCGAATCGCAAAATCGCGGTGGCCTGTTTCTTTTAAACATGACTTAACTTATCTTAATTAACTAAGTAATCAAGATTAAGGCCAAAACAGAATTAGTTTAGTTTTAACGTGAATTATAAATCGGAATTTTGGAAATCGGGATTTCGGGAAATATGATGACAAAAGACGTGTTCATACAAAACCGCGACTCCCGAAATCGCGACATAATTATCTTAACTCTTAATCATTCTTAGAAGAGATTAGATTAATTCATGTTTTTTACTTAAGAATTAAATGCATCGGGAAATCGGGGATTGAGGTTTCGTGATTCAATTTGCATCAAACATTTGTTTGCAGAAAACCCTGAATCCCGATTTCTTTAACGTTTAAATTAAGAAATAGCAAATTTTAAAATTACAACCCATTTTAAATAATTTTTTCAAAGGGTGCTGGAAAATTTATATTTTTGTAAACTTTTTCCGTTCGTTGTCCAAAAGTAAACGATAAAAAGGCATCGCGAATTTTAGAAATGACTAAATTCTTACTTGAGGAAATCCGAAACCTTAAAAACAAAATCTAGGCCTTTAGGATGAAATGTTTAAGCTTTGTTTCAACATAGGCTCCAACTGGGGACCTCGTCTCCCTGTGAGACGTGGAGAACATGTAGACTCAGTGCCTTCATTGGGTAAATGGTGTCAAGGGTTTATCACTGATAAACTGTTTAAAGGAGAGGAAAAAGAGATTTTATAAAACCTTTGAAAATCTTTTCAAAACTTTTATTTGCTTTAAAACTCAGATGTAGTCTTTTTCATAATATTCTTCTTCCCGTTCTAAATTTAAGTTAATATTAAGATGATTTGAACAATCTTAGGAAACTCAACAGATTTGTAAATTTTAGCTTGCATCAATCGAAATAAAATTTATAATTTTTAAATTGGGAAGCTCTATTTTGACTTAAGATGAATATCCAGTTTTGAAAAACTGATAACTAGAATAGAGTGATAGATAAGTATGACAACCTTACAGACACCTCAGATATTGCTTCACTGCCAACAGGCCTGTTCAGTACCCCGATGAAGTTATCTGTCCCTTTTTACTGAATTTCCTTTCACTGCTTCAAGTGCTAATTTTATGCTCAGATATTGCTTCACTGCCAGCAGGCCTGTTCAGTACCCCGGTGAAGTTATCTATTTCTTTTATATTTAGACGAGGGCAATCATTTAAATGAATTTCCTTTCATCGTCTGTGGGACTAGATGGGGGCAATCAAATATGAATTTCCTTTCACCATCTATCTTATAGTTAGGTTGTGCATATGAAGCAGGGGCAATCAGTGATACTTAATATATCAGGGGTGGTTATCTGTGTAAAAATTTATAATAGAGGTTTGTCAGCTTGTTTTGATTATTCTAGACCAATTTTTCTCGACCTTCAAAACCCTTCAGTCTGTAGAGAAAAAGGGAAATATTATTTTCAGGGGTTTTCTTTTGAGCAAGCTTAAAACCTCAGACAAACTGTTAAGAAACTTAAGATAGTCAAAATCAACTCAAACATAACCAGTTTTAGTCAGAGAATAAGAACTATGAAAACTGACCTTACTGAATTTAATCATTTGTTGATTTTCAAGGTTAATACGTAATCTCTCCTACTCTGATAAGAAAGTCTGTAAACGTGAAAGATGGTATCGAGGGTATAAAAGGAGATTTTCAACAATCTGTAAGCTAGAAAACCTAGGTTATGATTTCAAAAATAACTCTTTGGATTCCCCCCCTTTAAAAAAAAAAAAAAAAAAAGACTTAACTAATTTTTATTTTATTTTAATTTATTTACAAAATGAGAAAAAATAAAAACAAAAACAAAATGGTATATACAATGAGATTTTTTGTGAATTAATTATTCCATATAATGATTTAAAAAACGCCCATTAACAGGGGCATTCAAGATCTTACCATCCAAATTTTCAAGCAGAAATGAATTTTTTCCTTCAGAAGATGCTACCTTAAATGGTCCATACCAAATATGATCGAATTTAACATTTTTTCCTGAATCCTCTTTTGGAGCATCCCACCTCAAAACCAGATCCCCTGGGAGAAAGTTCCTGTCCTTGGATTTACGATCAAATAATATCTTCATATCATCCTGGTACTTCTGCAAATTTTCATCCACTACATCCCTGTGCTGTTGAACTTCAATCAGTTGGTTTATCCTTCTTGTGAGAGGATTTGGTTCTTCCTTCTCATCTTGCCATAGTTTCATCACAGGAAGTGCTAGGTTTATGGGCAACACTACATCAGTTCCATATACCATTTGAAAAGGAGAAGTACCAATAGACTTTTTTGTGCCTATCTGATTTGCCCATAGAGCATATTTTAAATGTAAGTGCCGATATTTTTTATTTTCATTTAACACTTTCTTTATTATACTGATCAAGCTCTTGTTAGAAGATTTTTCCAGACCATTTCCCTACGGGTAGTATGCTGTGGAATGACCCAACACAATATTATATTTCTGGCAAAAACTGACCATTGCCATAGACTTAAAAGCCTGCGCATTGTCTGTGACTATCTTTCTAGGACAGTCACATTTTTCCCTCGGGATTTTATATGTCGTAGCTCTCCAAGCATGGTGCCCTCCACAGACTCCTTCATGAAATTGACTTATAACTTCCTATGTTTCTGATTCAACCAGACAGACTAAGAGGAAACCAAGCAGGTCTTTCCAGTATAATCGTTTCTCGAAAATACAGTATTTAACTGCATGCAGCTTCAGCGTTCTAGCTTTGGATGGAGACAAGTCAGCTGGACATTTCAAAGTTAATAAGTATGTTACTATGTCCTTGTACTAATTCGATGACGCGAATTTCTCCTCGATCTTGTTTTCGACTATTTAGTCATCAAGTTCATTCACATCTATCCATCCTTCTTCCTCCTAAGCATTGTTTATCCCAAGAGCCCTGAAATTGGATTCAGCTAAAATTTTAGCTAGACCCTGTCCTTTTACCAATTTGGTCAGTTTAACCTCCAAGTCAAACTCTTGAATTTTTGCAAGCCATCTTCCTCTTTTACCATCACTATCTGCTTGAACCAAGATATATTTTACAGCACTAGTGGGTACATATGCAATCACTTTAGAATGTAAAACATAAGTTCTGAAAGCTTTCAATGCTTTTACCATAGCATACGCTTGATTTTCCATTATATTGTATTTGAGTTCAGCATCTCGGAGACTTTTTCTAAAGAAGGCTATCGGTTGCTCAAAACCTTCTTCGTTCTTCTGAAGGAGTACATCAGCAAGCGTGTGTTCAGAGGCAAATGAAAAAATAAGAAAATCTTTGAGATAATCTGGGCTTGCTAGTACTGGTGCCTCACTTATAACCTTCTTAATGTGGGCAAAGGATGCCTTAGATTCTGCTGTCCACTTTACTTCACTGTTTTTTCTGAGCATATTTGTAATCAATTTAACAATTTCAGCGAAGTTATGAATAAATCTTCTCAAGAAATTTATTTTTCCTAAAAATGATTGAATTTCTTTAACATTCCGAGGAATAGCTATTGTATCTATAACCTCTACTCTTTTAGGATCAATCCTGATTCCATCTCGGGATACGATATGACCCAACAACTTGCCTTCCTGCATAGCGAAATGAGACTTTTTAGGATTTAAGGATAGACCAAACCTGCGACATTTTTCAAATGTTTGTTTAAGGTGAATCATGTGGTCTTCGTCCAATTTTGAAAAAATGGTAAGATCATCCAGATAGATGACTACAAACTTGTCTCGTTCGCCAACAAAAGCAATATCCATTGTGCGTTGAAAATTATCTTCTGCATTCATTAGTCCAAACGACATTTTATCATACATAAACGTGCCCCAAGGAGTAGTAAATGCGGTTTTTTCTTTGTCATGATCACTGACAGCAATCTGATTATAACCCGAAAATCTCTCAATCATGGACATTCTATTAGCCCCTACTACTTTTTCAAGAACATGGTCCATTTTAGGTAGAGGATAATTATCTTTAAGAGAAGATTTATTAAGATTCATGAAATCAACACATAATCTGATTTCCCCATTTTTCTTTCTAACTGGAACCAGATTAGCTACCCAATCAGAATATCTTAGGGGAACAATTATCTTAGCGTCCAGAAGTTTTTTAACTTCTCGTTCGATAACAGGTAATAAAATAAGGTTTAGTTGTCGGAGTTTTTGTTTGAAAGGTTTGACACCTGGTTTGAGAGGTATTTTATGTTCAATTACAGAAGTGTCATATGTTTTCAGTTCTTCGTACGACCATGCGAAAACATCTTTATATTTTCTTAACAGCTCCGTGTATTTGTTTTTGTTTTTTGTTGATAAATATTTGGATAGTTTAACCATTCGGGGGTTATTTCCGGTTCCTATATTACAATCTTCAACCTCCTCTGGTTGGGGTTGTAGAGTAGTTTTAGAAGGGATGTCATCTTGATTAAAAAGTCTTTCCAAAGGGATTAGACCCTTGGGGATTTGGTTGTTCTTGAGAACAAGCATTCGATGATTTGCAATTTTATCATGAAATTCTTTAGAATCCTCCCCTTCTTGCATGATCCAAATAGGATCATTTTGATTCTCCTGATAGCTATGCGTTTCTGCAAATTCATCTAATAATTCTAGAAACTTTCGAAGCTGCTCATCATCTTCAAAAACCTGTCAATGTTGTATATTATTTGGTATTGAAGGGCGATGTCTCATTTGTATATGATATTTTAAATTAAAAGCAGTCGGGGGTGTAAAAGTTGATGCATCTTTGGCTAAAGCATCAACCTGTTGATTCTCGGATCTTGGGACGAAATGAAAATTCACAAAAGTGAAGAAGTTCTCGATTAAATCCCAAACACAATTCCTATAGGACCGTAATCTAGGGTGCTTAGCTTGATATTTCCGATTCACTTGTTTTATAATTAACTCTGCATCACCAAATACTTCGAGTTTATTAATTTTCATCTTTCTAGCAGCTTCTAGTCCTAGCACTAAAGCTTCGTACTCACATACATTATTAGTACAATCTATATACCACTATAGCCTATATGAAAAAGGAATAACAAATTGATCATCGGGAGTGATAAGAAGTGCTCCTGCCCCAGCTCCAAGATAGGAGGAAGCACCATCAAAATACATTTTCCATATACCAGTACTATATACATTTCTCTCTATTTCTTTTTTTTCAATTTTTTCTTCTGTACATTTATCATCTACATCTACTTCAAAATCATCATCTAAAGATAATATACAATTTACTAAATCTTGGTCACCAATATAAACTGGATGATTGTTAGGATTTTGCGGGTCACCTACAATAAATTCTAACCTAGTCTCTCTATAAAGACGAGTGAATTGGCCTCCGAAAACTGGAATTGTAGCATAAGTCATATCTAGCTGGAGAGATCCTCCAAGCTTAGCGCCCCATGATCTAGATAATAGCATACCATATTTTGGGGGAATGTCAGCGACTACTACATCCATAAGAATAGTTTTAGCAGGTATTTGAGCCAAACCTGCCACCAGGTCTTTAATCATACCTATACATTTTACTTTTCTCAAATCAAAAGAATATAAATCACCATAGGGTCTTGTGATTTCAAGACCAAGTTTTTCCATTATTGCCTTTGGCATGACATTGTGGGAATCTATGGAATCCAACATACAGTTATGGAGAAGGTGATCAAATAGGGTTAATGTAATATAAAAAGGAGCCACTGTGTCTCTTGCACCTTCGACGTGTGGACCGAAAACTAAGATAGGTTTGTCATCCTCTAAGTTGATGGCGTCGGCCTGGCTTTCATCTTCGGAAAAATTAATCATTTTAGCGATTTGTTTTCTGTATACAGAATTTTTAGCTAACTCAACAAGGGGAATAGGAATTTTGATTTTATTTATTTCGTTTTCCAAATTAAAGTTTCCTAGAGCCTTGTCATTTTCGATGTTTGGGGCTTCCATACCTTTTTTCTCAATTTTGTGTTGAGATGTGACCTTGTTTTCTTTTATCGGAGCTTGTGTCTTCACAGGGGGTGTTCCTACTGGTTCTGACTGTATAGGTAGTGTATCTATTGTGTTTATTTTTGCAGACTGTTTATCTGCAACCTTTGGAGTCACCTCATCGGTTTCATTTCTTGGCAAAATCTTTTTTGTCGGAACATTTGGGAGATTTTTATTTCTTGGTCTCAAATTATATTTTCCTTGTAATTCAGCAATAATATCATCTGCAACATTTTGATATGTGAAATCATCAACCATATTATTGCTAACATGTTCTTTCGATGTACTTTCTTTACTTAAAGATGCTTCGTAATCCTGTCTTGATAAATAAGGGGATTTATTATCATCGCCAAGGTTACTAATATCTTCATCGATTTCTTCAAAATCTCCTAAATCTTCCTCTTCGATGTAGTTTTCACTTTTAAAAGGTGTTTGAATTTTTCGATCTTCATTTTTAATTATTTTATGTGGTCCCTGAGGTTCATGATTTCTTCGAAAATCTTTTCTAGGGAAAATATCTCTTTTCGATTTCTCTAGTTCCATTTTCGAGATCTTGTTTGAAAGTTCTCGAATGACCCTAGCCATTTATTCTATTCTATCTCCAGAGGATTTTCCTAACCCTGAAGGTCCACCTTGCTCTTTAAATTTTTTATTTTCTTTGTTTCCAGTTTCAGTCTTTTCTTTAAGTTTTACTGATGCCATCATATTGGATTCGATCTCAAGTGCATCATCCTGCATTTTAGAAAGATCTATTGATCTCCTTTCTCTCAATAATAAAGCAAAGTCGGGATCAAAAGTGCCAGCAAATGTCACTTTTGCTGCAGGTTGCGAAGGTTTAACTTCAACTGGAATTTTATTGTACAACTTATTGAACCTCTGTGTGAATTCTAAAACTGATTCAGAGTTTTTCTTCCTAAGGGCTCCGAATTCAGTCAAGTAGTAGAGGTGATCCTTCCTCTCTCCCCATTGTCTAATAAATGCACTTTCAAGTTCTTCATAGGATCTTAAAGATCTAGCTGCTAAGGATCGGAACCGGGTCCTCACCTGTCCCTCGAAAGTTTGAACAAGTAGTCTGGAATAAACATCTTCATGTTTTATTCCGACTATGTCAGCAAATTGATCAAAAAAGTTTATATGTTCTTGGGCAGTCAAATCACCCTCCCCTGTAAATTTCGGAAGGCTTTTCATATAATTCTCAGGGAGATCATGAAGAGGAACAGGAAGAACGAGGGGGGCATATCTAGCAGCCACTTTAGAGAAAATCCTGGGAAGCGGTACTTGACCACCTCCAAGAGAACCACCTCCAGCTCCAGCACCTCCTTGTGCAGCCATGGTTAGATTTGGAACTGAAGTTTGGATAGTGTGAGGAAAAGATTCTTGGAAAACTGGAGAAGAAAATTCAGGAAATGAGAAAGTATCAAATGAGGGGGGAAGTGAAAGTGATATTTCAAGAGTTTCCAATGAGTTTGATTGTGTAAAGTTAGGCTGATCTATAGTATATGTGGACAAAAAGACTTGTTTAAGTGATTTTCATGATTTTAAAATTTTTTCCGGATCGGAGACTGGCAAGGTCTGCTTGCTATCCGGGTTTTTTCTGGTGTTCTTGCGGCTACTAGCCAGTTTATTTAGTGTGGAGTCACCAAGTGAAAAATATTTTAGCCTTAGAAGGTTTTTCTGTTCTTCTTCACTATCAACAACAGAAAATGTCAATGTCGTTCTTCCCAGGGAAAAGATTCATTTCTTCGTTCCCCAGCAACGGCGCCAAAAATATATTTTTCCTGAGTTTATGTTTTAAGGCTATAAAACATACCGTCAAGGCATCTGTAAATGATTTAAAGATAAGATTTAGAAATAAGGAATAAAAGAAAGACCAGAGCAGATTTAGTTTCTCAACTGTCTCTGTCTTGCTTCCTGTTGTTCTTGGATGCTAATGTCTCACTCAATAGCAGCCCATGATCGTTCTAACTCAACCCGGTTAGTTGTTGTCTGTAAAATAGTATTAAATAAACTCAGGGCAATGCTAGTTTGATCCTGAAGGCCCGGTTCTACATTGGGTTGTCTGCTACTAGGGACAGTCATGGATGATAAAAGTTTAAATGGTTTATAAATGGATTTTTAATCAATTGGTTACTTCAGATTTCTAGAGATGAGATCAAGGAAAACAATTTTAAAATCTAAAACAATAATGTAAACACATTCAAGGCCATTTCCTGGTTTTGTAACAATTTCGAGAATTGTAAACAACAAATAAAAAATACAGAGAAATATAAGGCTTTAATCAAGAAAGAATCTTATATTTCAATAGACACTGATGAAAGAAAAAGGAGATTTCTAACAAGGGTTAAGAATTAAGGAACAAAAGCTTTACAGGTCTTAAAATTGCTAAAGCAATTTTAGAGGAAAAACTGTAAAACATTTAACATCCAAACCAACCTGAAAATATAAATCAATGATGTATATAACTTCAAATTGATTACTTGTTAGAAAAACATTTAAAAGGAAAATTTAACAAAGTATAATAAATAGGGGAAGACACATAGTTACAAAGTTGCAGGACCCAGAATCTCGTTTGCGATTTATATTCCAATGTATTTCAAAACTGATATTACAAAAATGTCTCTCTCCAAAATTTCTGAAGCCTCTTCTCAGCCTTTCAAAACTATATTTATACCTTTTCATCAAAGTTTCTCGTTGGTGACTAACCAACTCTCTAATATTACGGTTACATAAAATAATGTCAACCGTTTACAATTTCTCTTAAATTTCTAATAATAAAAACATTTAAAAGGTTTTAAGCTTGCGTTGACGAACTTCCTTTCTCTGCTTCAACGCAGTTAACACATTTTTCCAAAATTTTTACTAATATCCTGGGAGCCTCGGGTATCTCATTTGCTTCAAATGAGAAAAATCTCCTCTGTAATTCGGGCAACCGACTTTCTATCATTCTTTCTGTGAATTTAACAGTTTTCAACTTTAAACTCGAAGTCACCATCCACTTGTTGATCTCTGTGATGTTGAT
>ML797630.1:51072-110165 GCA_009831015.1 Picea engelmannii
ATTTTATTTTAATTTATTTACAAAATGAGAAAAAAAAAACAAAAAAAACAAAACGGTATATACAATGAGATTTTTTGTGAATTAATTATTCCATATAATGCTTTAAAAAACGCCCATTAACAGGGTCATTCAAGATCTTACCATCCAAATTTTCAAGCAGAAATGAATTTTTTCCTTCAGAAGATGCTACCTTAAATGGTCCATACCAAATATGATCAAATTTAACATTTTTTCCTGAATCCTCTTTTCGAGCATCCCACCTCAAAACGAGATCCCCTGGGAGAAAGTTCTTGTCCTTGGCTTTACGATCAAATAATATCTTCATATCATCCTGGTACTTCTACAACTTTTCATCCACTACATCCCTGTGCTGTTGAACTTCAATTAGCTGGTTTATCCTTCTTGTGAGAGGATTTGGTTCTTCCTTCTCATCTTGCCATAGTTTCATCACAGGAAGTGCTAGGTTTATGGGCAACGCTACATCAGTTCCATATACCATTTGAAAAGGAGAAGTACCGATAGACTTTTTTGTGCCTATCTGATTTGCCCATAGAGCATATTTTAAATGTAAGTGCCAAGATTTTTTATTTTCATTTAACACTTTATTGATTATACTGATCAAGCTCTTGTTAGAAGATTCTGCCAGTCCATTTCCCTGTGGGTAGTATGTTGTGGAATGACCCAACACAATATTATATTTCTGGCAAAAACTGACCATTGCCATAGACTTAAAAGCCTGCGCATTGTCTGTGACTATCTTTCTAGGAGAACCGAATCTAGACAAGATATTCTCTTCTAAAAAGTCTATAACTACTTAATCAGTGGCCTTCCTTGTTGGGATGGCTTCCACCCATTTGGTGAAATAGTCTATAGCGGTCAGGATCCATCTGTGTTGGGCACTTGAATGAGGATTGATCTCCCCTATGAAGTCTAGTCCCCATTGCTGAAAAGGAGCTTCTGTCTTGACTGAGACTAATGGCATCGCTGGTAGCTTATGTTTTCCTGTAAAAAATTGGCAAGGGCTGCAAGCTCGTACCTTAGCATTTACATCTGGGAAAAGTTTAGGCCAATAATAACCAGCCCTCAGGATTTTATATGACGTAGCTCTCCAAGCATGGTGCCCCCCCAAGACTCCTTCATGAAATTGACTTATAACTTCCTCTGTTTCTGATTCGACCAGATAGACTAAGAGGAAACCAAGCAGGTCTTTCCAGTATAATCATTTCTCGGAAATACAGTATTTAACTGCATGCAGCTTCAACGTTCTAGCTTTGGATGGAGACAAGTCAGCTAGACATTTCAAAGTTAATAAGTATGTTACTATGTCCTTGTACCAATTCGACGACGTGAATTTCTCCTCGATCATGTTTTCGACTATTTGGTCATCAAGTTCATTCACATCTATCCATCCTTCTTCCTCCTGAGCATTGTTTATCCCAAGAGCCCTAAAATTGGATTCAGCTAAAATTTTAGCTAGACCTTGTCCTTTTACCAATTTGGTCATTTAACCTCCAAGTCAAACTCTTGAATTTTTGCAAGCCATCGTCCTCTTTTACCATCACTATCTGCTTGAACCAATATATCTTTTACAACACTAGTGGGTAGATATGCAATCACTTTAGAATGTAAAACATAAGTTCTGAAAGCTTTCAATGCTTTTACCATAGCATACGCTTGCTTTTCCATTATATTGTATTTGAATTCATCATCTCGGAGAATTTTGTTAAATAAGGCTATCGGTTGCTCAAAATCTTCTTCGTTCTTCTGAAGGAGTACAGCAGCAAGCGTGTGTTCAGAGGAAAATGAAAAAATAAGGAAATCTTTGAGATAATCTAGGCTTGCTAGTATTGGTGCCTCACTTATAACCTTCTTAATGTGGGCAAAGGATGCCTTAGCTTCTGTTGTCCACTTTACTTCACTGTTTGTTTTTAGCATATCTGTAATCAATTTAACAATTTCAGCGAAGTTAGGAATAAATCTTCTCAAGAAATTTATTTTTCCTAAAAATGATTGAATTTCTTTAACATTCCTAGGAATAGCTATTCTATCTATAACCTCTACTATTTTAGGATCAATCCTGATTCCATCTCGGGATACGATATGACCCAACAAATTGCCTTCCTGCATAGCGAAATGAGACCTTTTAGGATTTAAGGATAGACCAAACCTGCGGCATTTTTCAAATGTTTGTTTGAGGTGAATCATGTGGTCTTCGTCCGATTTTGAAAAAATGGTAAGATCATCCAGATAGATGACTACAAACTTGTCACGTTCGTCGACAAAAGCAATATCCATTGCGCGTTGAAAAGTAGCTCCTGCATTCATTATTCCAAATGACATTTTATCATACATAAACGTGCCCCAATGAGTAGTAAATGCGGTTTTTTCTTTGTCATGATCGCTGACAACAATCTGATTATAACCCGAAAATCCGTCAATCATTGACATTCTATTAGCCCCTACTATTTTTTCAAGAACATGGTCCATTTTAGGTAGAGGATAATTATCTTTGAGAGAAGATTTATTAAGATTCCTGAAATCGACACATAATCTGATTTCCCCATTTTTCTTTCTAACTGGAACCAGATTAGCTACCCAATCAGAATATCTTAAGGGAACAATTATCTTAGCATCCAGAAGTTTTTTAACTTCTCGTTCGATAACAGGTAATAAAATAGGGTTAAATTGTCCGAGTTTTTGTTTGAAAGGTTTGACACCTAGTTTGAGAGGTATTTTATGTTCAATTACAGAAGTGTCATATGTTTTCAGTTCTTCGTACAACCATGCGAAAACATCTTTATATTTTCTTAACAGCTCTGTGTATTTGTTTTTGTTTTCTGTTGATAAATATTTGGATAGTTTAACCATTCGGGGGTTATTTTCAGTTCCTATATTACATTCTTCAACCTCCTCTAGTTGGGGTTGTAGAGTAGTTTTAGAAGGGATGTCATCTTGATTAAAAAGTCTTTCCAAAGGGATTAGACCCTTGGGGATTTGGTTGTTGTTGAGAAGAAGAATTCGGTGATTTGTAATGTTATCGTGAAATTCTTTAGAATCCTCCCCTTCTTGCATGATCCAAATAGGATCATTTTGATTCTCCTGATCGCTATGCGTTTCTGCAAATTCATCTAATGATTCTAGAAACTTTCGAAGCTGCTCATCGTCTTCAAAAACCTGCCAATGTTGTATATTATTTGGTATTGAAGGGAGATGTCTCATTTGTATATGATATTTTAAATTAAAAGTAGTCGGGGGTGTAAAAGTTGATGCATCTTTGGCTAAAGCATCAACCTGTTGATTCTCAGATCTTGGGACGAAATGAAAATTCACAAAAGTGAAGAAGTTCTCGATTAAATCCCAAACACAATTCCTATAGGACCGTAATCTAGGGTGCTTAGCCTGATATTGCCGATTCACTTGTTTTATAATTAACTCTGCATCACCAAATACTTCGAGTTTCTTAATTTTCATCTTTCTAGCAGCTTCTAGTCCTAGCACTAAAGCTTCGTACTCACATACATTATTAGTACAATCTATATACCACTGGAGCCTATATAAAAAAGGAATAACAAATTGATCATCGGGAGTGATAAGAAGTGCTCCTGCCCCAGCTCCAAGATAGGAGGAAGCACCATCAAAATACATTTTCCATATACCAGTACTATATACATTTCTCTCTAATTCTTTTTTTTCAATTTTTTCTTTTGTACATTTATCATCTACATCTACTTCAAAATCATCATCTAAAGATAATATACAATTTCCTAAATCTTGGTCAACAATATAAACTGGATGATTGTTAGGATTTTTCGGGTCACCTACAGTAAATGCTAACCTAGTCTCTCTGTAAAGACGAGTGAATTGTACTCTGAAAACTGGAATTGTGGCATAAATCATATCTAGTTGGAGAGATCCTCCAAGCTTAGCGCCCCATGATCTAGATAATAGCATACCATATTTTGGGGGAATGTCAGCGACTACTACATCCATAAGAATAGTTTTAGCAGGTATTTGAGCCAAACCTACCACTAGGTCTTTAATCATACCTATACATTTTACTTTTCTCGAATCAAAAGAATATAAATCACCATAGGGTCTTGTGATTTCAAGACCAAGTAGGAGTCAATGAGGTTCTCCATCTCAAGATAGGAAGATCTTGGGGTTTGAACACAAGAAGTTCATACTTTCAAGGACAAAGGGATGTAGACTCAATATGAGGTGAAACTTCTCAAGAGTGCCTTTGCTCTCAATGGTGAATGTATCTTCAAGGCTTGTATATGGCTCAATTTATAGCCTTCAAATGAAATTGAAGCGTCAATTCAGAACATTTATAGTATATGGAAGGTCAGGGATCATGGATCTCGTGACATGACATGGAAACCTGACATATTTTTTTTATTTTTTGAGCACAAAACCCGATGTACGCGGGTTGTAATGGAGCAATCTACGTATATGGACAAAAATATGTATTTTTGACTCAAGAGTGAGAAAAAAGGGGAATTTGAGTCTATAGAGGGAAATGGAAGGGCCATCAAAGCAAAATGCATGGATTGTGGCAAAATTTTCTATAATATATGCCCCCTGATGTGTGAGGTCAGAGGAGTATCAACGATGGTTGAAATACATTATAATTACCAGAAGTGGAGTAATGAAGATTCAATTGGAAGAACTAGTTACTCATGAGCATATTACATTTCATGTTGACTCTATACACATGGTTGCCAATATGAATTACACTGCAGATCCATGTGGATATATATCAAATAATTGTTCATGGCCATGAATAGGCAATACAAAATGGACATATGCCATAGGTTGTCATGGTCATGAACACGACATAGTGGAGTCCAATCTCAAAATCAACTAAAGATATATGTATACAATGGAGTACAATATGATCATCCATGATCCCTTAAGTCATATAGGTCCTGGTCCGATGAAAGACAACATCAGATATGGGGTGTTGCTACTATAAACTGGAGGTCTTCTACACTATCCATCGAAGGTGCAAGTCTACATTATGTGAATAAAGGAGTTGAATTCGAACAAAATGACACTTTGTTTGATTACCTACCATTGAGTTATACCATTAAGAAATGCAAGACAACCCATTGATAATGAAAGTAGGTGTAAAGCACTAAGTACATTCAACAAGTGTGAATAAGGGTGTTGAGGTCGAACACTTGAACAATCCATTGATCAAGATACATTGATGTATTCCAAACTGTCGATGGCGAGAGAACCTTCCACTGATGATTATAAGCCTCTAGGTACTCATGGGACTCTAGATCTCGATTCCAGAATAGATGAGTTTAAGTCGATGGAAGGAGACCCACTGAAAGGATAGCATTAAGGCATCTCTCATCATCCAACGCGGGGTACAAAGCAATAGTTTTATGATTATAAAGAGCTCAGGTGAATAGGATATTCACAAACAAATGACCATGTGTGTCTCTCACATGCACCAGATGCAAGTAGTACACGAAAGAGACCCTATGACTAGTAGTCGATAATCAAAATTGTCGACAAAGGCGAGGAAACCACCAATAGGGCTAATGGAATCCAAGACATTGCATGAATCCCAATGTGTGAATAGATTTATTGTCATCAAACACAAGGGAAACGCCCTCAGTTAGCATCCAATGAGGAGATGTCATCTGTTGGGTTCAAGGTTACCTACCAATAATGAAAGTAGGTCGAGGGTGCAAGGTAGGACAACAAATTCATGTGATTTTGAGATTCACTTGTAAGGGGATGGTCGACATGCAAAGTCGAGAGTTCTGAGGAATGGCCAACACATGCTTATACTTCCTTTGAACAAGAGCCTGAGATAGATGGATAAATCATGCAACATAAACTTAAAATTGATTATTGACAAACGTTTGTGACGTAGGAGGCATCAACAAACTCTTCATAGGGATCGGAAGAATAACTAGTCGGAGTCATAGACTCTAAGTAACGATTTAAGCTTCCTAAGGCCATGATAAAACCAAACCTTGGATGAAACAGACTCAATATTTTGTGCTATGTTCAAAGGTGACATGGATGTTGTCGATGGGAGATAATATTATTTTCCCGACCTTATTTTTTTTTTGTTTTTTTATAGTAAAATAAATGTTATGATATAGAAGAAGAAACGAGTGTCACGAGTAAGAAACTAGTTCCAAGCAATGGAACATAGCTATGCTCAAATAAAAGGAAACACATGTGGGACATGGACACTTGGGGGGATGTTTCCTCTACGGGTAAAGGGTTGTCAAGCTGCAAAGGATATATGAAAGGCATTGTTTCGTTAATGCTCGGAATTTTTGGGGCAAGAGGCTTATAACGAGAAAGAGGGAGTCGGCATTAGGCTCAACAATGCAAGTAGGATAATGGGATGCAATTAAAACTTAACTCAAAGAGTGTCATTTTTCGTAGATGTTAGTCCCCTAGGCTCGAAAAAGTATAAAATAATACCCAGAAGAAATCTTCTAGCCAATGGTGACTAGAGTATTCATTTTTTGTAAGTATTCTACTTGGTCCAAAAAAGGGTTAAACTTATACAAAAATAGATGTCCTTTCATATCCATTTAATGAGTGTGAAAGAGACAAGCTCACTCGACAATATTTTCATTTTTAAGGAGTATTAAAAATATATTAACTAAGACTCTAGGAAGTCCCATAGGTAGTCTCCTGAGTCATATTGAGTAAGAAGAGTGAGGTTGGAACACAAAGCCATAGCGGGGCTATAAGAGACTCCTGAGCCTAATAGATAACTTACAACATGGGTGCCATGCAAAGGGGAGCTAAGCTAGGATGCCCATGGAAGGTAGGCTCTACCACATGAATTACAACACATCTAAAGAACAAAGAAGGTTTTGTTTCGCAACTCAGTGGGGTCAATCCTAAGGAAAAATGATACAAGAAATGGATAATGCAAAAATGCATGGAGGGGAAAATCTAACCTATATGCCAGTTTTGAGATCATGACCTGTCAGAACGGATCGACATAAGGAAATGTACCAAATAAAATGTCTCTAAAGTCTTGTATATAAGACCAAACACACAAACCCATAAGTTAATAAGTCTAATATAGAAACCTCTAATAAAATGTGTTAAGGGATACAGAACATGAAAAAAAGAAAACCTAAAAGTACAATATTTACAGAGTACCGCACAGCCTTACAGATTATGCATAACAGTTTCCCAGGTAGAGCCCATTGCTAGGCCCAGGCCCAAGCCTTCTTTGGTAATCAACTTGTACAGTTTCTAGTTAAGGAGGAGGTTGAAAATCCAAAATCACATCTTCAAGGATAGCTTTGTTTGAAGGAAACTCACCATCCATGAAACCGGGGCTCGACAAATCACAAATACAAAGGCTCAAGGTCTCACAAATAACAAGATCAGACTCAAGATGAAACGCCAAATTACTCGAGCCCATAGGGGGAGGCAAGGGATCCCATGCAAGTCTTCTGTCGAAATCCAACAACTCGCTGCTAGTTGACATAAGCTTGGGAGAACCCAAAGCTTTCCAAGTCAAGGAAGATAGAATACTTGCAACAGATCCTTCATCTACAATACATAAAAGAATGTCCATAATCTAGAAGGGTGTAGAAGGAGGAAGGAGAGGCTCTACAATATCATTCCAAACAAAGGAAACCATCTTAGGACTTGGAGGGAGCGTACTTAGAGAGAGTGTAATGCTCCCTTGTTCAGAAGGTACATAACTGGAAATTCTAAGGACATGGTCGAAAGACGCATAACCCCTCAAAAGAAGAGTGGGATTGGTTGAAGATTGCATCGGAAATGTCACTTCCTTAGACTTGTCACTCTCCAAGAGAAGAGTGGGATAAACCGAAGATTCCATTGGCACTACCACTTGGTTGAATAAGATGTGAGACAACATGGTCAAGAGACGCACCACTACTAAAAACAAGAGTGGTGTCGGTCGAATATTGCATCGGCATGAAGACTAGTTGAACAGGATGTGAGACAACATGCTCAAGAGATGCACCACTCCCCAAAAAAGGAGTGGTGTCAGCGGAAGATTGCATCAACACGATTATTTTTTTAACAGGATGCGAGACAACATGGTCAAGAGACGCATCACTCCCCAAAACAAGAGTGGTGTCGACCGAAGATTGCATCAGCATGACCATTGTATCAACCAAAGAAGGATTAGATAGTTGGGAAACCAAAGACGACTCAGAACCCAAAGGGCCACCAGACAAGGAACACGCTTCTCGTACCATCGCAATAGCAGGGCACCAATGAGTTAGGTGATCTCATTTTCAAAATCTACAAAGGAACTTGAGATTAGATCATATATGTATAGGCTTCTCAATCGTATCAATGCCCCCAACATGACTTGCAGTGGCCAGTGACATACTCCGAGCATGACTTACAGAGGCTAATAGATAATATCCAACATGACCTGTAGAGGTTGGTGATGTTTTTTGAGTGTGACTAGCAGTGGCTAGAGTTGTGCCCCCAGCATGAATTGCAACAGTTGGTTGCTTACTCCCAACATGACTTGCATAGGCTGGTGACAGGTCTCCAACATGACTAGAAGAGTTCAGTTTCAGGTCTCTAACATGACTTGAAAAGGTTGGTGACTTAATGCCAGTATGATTTGCAGTGATTGGACTTGTGCTTTCAGCATGACTTGCAGCGACTGATTGTGGCATATGAGACCATGCTCCTGGGAAATAATGGTTTTAAGAGATCATGGGCCAAGCAGGGTTTTGGTATATACCATGGTCCTTCTTGGTAGGATAGTATCCTCCTCCCAACTAATTTGTAAAGCGTTGTAATGACATCATCATCGACGAATCCACTTGTGAGGAGAAAGAAACATTATTAGGATTACTCATGTGAGGATATAAATATTTCCCCCGGACGAAGGAACTCTATGTGGGGGGTTTCCCATACTATAAAATTGACTTCCTCCGGATGAAACACCAAAGGTTATAGGGAGGTTTTCCATGATAAAATCATTCGTAGGAATAGGCATAGGGGAAGAAGGATGGATGGACGAGATATAATAAGTAGAAGGACCGCCCATTTGAGCACTCGATCTTGGAAAATTGTAGCTAAGATTGGGTCCAGAGGAAGCAGGATTTCAACCTCCTACCGTGGGAATTAGTTGAGGGATATGACCCCCACAAAATGAAAAAGGAGTATAAAGAGGCGTCATGATCCCATACCCAAAACTAGGATTCACATGAGACGATGAAACGAAGGATGACAAGTGTGAATTCATCTATGGCATACCAAAATAAAAAGGATTAGAGGCCCAAGTCATGGATTGAGTACTATGATTCATTGTACCACTTGGTAGTACAAAAGGATTTTCTCCCATGGGATGAGCATAGACCATGGGTTGGGTAGCATTAGGTGAAGGAGCCTCCAGAATCCAAACAACTGACGATAAGGGAGTCGAGGGGACCCCACTAATAATAGAGGATGTTGGAGTCGAAGGGCTTCCAAAGACATTCATATATGACTCAGTACTCATGGTAGGATGATTCTGAGTGGAGATATATGTACCAAGCTAATTAATTCTACGCATTTTAGAAGGCGGATTCGGTAAAGGACCAAACTGCGGTGGTTGATTCGAAAGACGAAGAGACCAGTGGGGAGGTTGGTCTTGCTCCATAATGACTCAAAACCCAAGACATAATACAAAATTCTAAGGCCAACTATTAGTCAAAAAGAAAACTCTTAAATAAATCTAAAGGCCAATGCACACAAACAAGATATGATGGTTGAAGGGACCTCCCAAACTAAAGAAGGTATGCCTCTCCCAAGAGGGGTTGAGACTCCCGAAAAATAGAGTGGAGATAACAGAACCAATTATAAGGACCCTCGTGGACTTCAAAACGCACTCGATTATATTCCTCCGGAGATAAAATCCTCCATAAAGTATATGCGATGTTTGATCCTTATCTAACTTAGGGTACCTGCAGAACAACCCATGCAAGCAACCTATGTGGCTACCTAGGTCAAGCAACTAAAGTCACCACGGTATAACCAATGCTCGGGCAAGCAGTCACAGGTCTGTTCCACTGTATGGGAATTACAATGGGTTTCACCACTCCCTGGTCAGACACATACATTAAGTTTTATGGCCTTAGAGAAGTTTACTCACAAAATCTTATTCCAAGGCCCTAGGTCCTACATTTGTTTGTGTACCTTGAAAAATAAAATCCTTTCTAATCAATTTTAATTATTTAGTGTTAATTTTAATGGATTTTTCTTACTCAAGAGGTGTGATCGTGAAATGGATGATATTATGACTCAGCATATATAAAAAGGTAGCAAATATAAAAACACCGCTAAGTACTAGTCTTGATTTTCAAAGAGATGGTATGCTTCTAAATGTTGTTTCCATGATGCAATCTCTACAATTTCAATGTAGTGCAACCTTTCTTAATAAGCCAAAACTAATGTAAAGTAGCCAAAAGTGAAAATGCTCTAAGTAAAATGCAAAAAATCAACAATTTTTGTTTTCTGTATTTTCAATATAATGAAATGAAAATGCAAGGACTGAATAACAACCTCTCAAGCAGACCCTACTACAAGAACAAAGAGATAATCCAAGTAGGAAACCAAGAAGTGACTAATCAGACCAGAATGCAAGGACAACAAATGAGAAAAATGACAAGAAATGAGTTTGCCCAAAAGATTCACCAATAACTCATCTTACTATCACTTTTTAGGCACTCAACAGTCAGGACAAGGACTAAAGAAGTCTCAGCAACCAACAAAACTCACCCAACAAACACTAAACTCGGACAAAAAGACTCAGGAGAAAGTGTACACGACTGTTCAGGAAACAAAAGTGTATGCACGTGCCCTAAGGATAGACATCATGAGTATGTACGCGACTGCCAAGGGAAAACCCACGTATGCCAAAGAAGACACTTCCTGGGCAAGGGTTAGGCCAAGAAACTCAAATATAAAGAAAAATAAATGTTTTCAAGCAACAGATGACATAGAAACTCAGGAAAACAGAGAGAAAATAAAGGAGAAAAAACACCCAATACCCTAAAAGGGATATCTTCCCCAGTGGAGTTGCCAATTTTGTTACGAGAAAAATCTCTCTATGGCTAGGGGGAAACCACAAAAGATAGAATGAAACCCATAAATCAACTCTAATCTCAAGTATGCTAGATAAATGAAAATGCTAACAAGAGAAGGCTAGAAGCCTACCTAGTCCGGATGTCCGAAGAAGACCACGGTTGAGCTCATGACCCAAATCTTTATACTTGCAACTTGTCCTCTACATCCAAGATACGCAAGCATGTGGAAATTATATAGAATGTTAGCATATAAACTAGCATAATCTATTAACATGCAAAACAAATACGATCATGGAAAGTAATACAAATATTTTTGACATATAATTGGATGATAAAATAGTATTTGTATTAATATAATCAGCAGAAGTACATAGGTGACAAACTTTTGTAATGGAACATATCGGAACCGAAAAACTAAGTCCCTCTAGTTGGGCCTTCACCATTTCAATCCTCCATAAAGGAAAGCTCACAAATAGTAGGATTCAATGAGGTTCTCCATCTCAAGATAGGAAGAGCTTGGGGGCTAAAGACAAGAAGTTCATACTTTCAAGGAAAAGGGGATGCAAACTCAATATGAGGTGAAATTTCTCCAGAGTGTCTTTGCTCTCAATGATGAATGTATCTTCAAGGCTTGTATATGGCTCAATTTATAGCCTTCAAATGGAATTGAAGGGTTGAGTCAGAGCATTTCTAATATATGGAAGGTCAAGGATCATGGATCTCGTGACATGGCATGGAAACTCGACATATTTTTTATTTTTTTAGCACAAAACCCGATGTACGCGGGTTTTAATGGAGCAACCTACGTATACGTGAGTTTTCTAACTTTGGCTCGCGTATATGGAAAAAATATGTATTTTTGACTTTGGAGTGAGCAAAAAGGGGAATTTGAGTCTGCATACTGGGCAAATTTATAATGCATTCAATCCATGCACTCAAGCATATACAAACATAGATAAATATTCAACATGCAAGTTCACTACTTGTACCTTTTTCCATGTCATTCACACACATGGATATTTCAAACTTCCATATCCTTCCTCCCAGATATATTATAACCATTCTTATGACAACTCTCATAGGAATATTCATAATTATGTTGCCTTCTCTTCATGGAAACAACCAACAAGAAACCACTCTTCCTCTTTTGTTACAAAAGCAAACCACAATTCCCAAACTGTAAGCAGGTAATTACAGTATTACCCAGAGCAACAAAATGCCCAATTCCATCCTTTTTTTCATGTTTCAACCATTCTTGGTCATTAGGTCTCTATCAAGGAAACCCTTTCCTAGATTCTCTTTCACTATTTTATGAGCATACCCAACCATTCTTGTATGGTTGTCATCCACCTCTTGATGTAAGTTTAACCCATTGGTCATCTAGTAATGCTCCAACACTTCCTCAATCTGACCTTGTATCGGTCTCTCATTAAACCATACATTCCTATCTTCATAAGACTACATGAAATCATCGTTATCAACATTTTTATTCATGATATCAGCTTTCTTACTGACATCAGGTCATTATTGACCAAATTGGTCCATCAAAAGATCATACCTTACAACCCACTACACGTTATACTATGCTTATTTGCATGTTACATACATGCTTACAACACTTTCACATATTATGTTTTCACGCATAAGTAAATACTTATGTCAATAGGCATGCATACATTTCTTTGTACAACCATGAGCTCATAAATTGGCTCATATAATCAATCCATTTCACCTCTTTTATGAGGACCATCAACAATCCAAAGGACTCTTTTTTCTTTTGCTTAACTAGATTATTCCAACAACACGTTTTATTTAGTACAAGTCAAGTAAATTGACCTTAACAATTTTCCATCCGTCCTCTAATCATGAGGAATTCCATATACAAAATTTAGTCTTTTATTTAAGCGATAATCAATATTTCTACAGACTCTATCAATCCATACTAAGTTCCTTTAACCACAAGGAAATTTTCTGTAAGGGTCGTAGTCCATACATACACAGTCACCACAAATGTAAGAGGATTTGTTTATCGAGCGGAGAGACAATCATTACACTTGAGCATATCATCTCAGCTCATCCATTCTCAGGTCTCATGTAACTTTATAACATGGTTCAACCATTTTCAGTCATTAACATTCAGGTATTACCCTAAGTGCTTATCAGCACATTCCCAGTTATGTAGGAATAGACATCACTCCACCAGGTCAACAATTTAATCCTTCTAGTGCAATCATCATGTTAAAGTTTCTATTGTAAATATTTAAAATAAAAGAAATGTTTCAATCTTCAATCCTTCTCCTCAAGGATTTAATGTGGATAATAGATAAACTTTTAAAGAAGAGATTTTTTTTTAAACAGACTCATATTTTCCTTGTGTAGCGCACCCTTTTTCTGGCTACCAAGGTTTAATCACTATTAAGAGAAGGTTATAACACCACTCTATACATAACTCATTTAAGCACAAAGAAAAACATATTATTTACTGCTATAATTAACAATCCATAGCATTCCATATTAATTTGTATACATAGCGGAAATCATGATAACATAAACAATAGAGTCATGCAAAACGTGATAAAAACATAATCAGATACTTATCTTTTAATAGTGGTAGAATCCACCAACCAAGTTCAGGCCTTCCACGAACCTCCCAGCCTTAGATTACACTGCTCATCAGCTCAGCAATGGGTCACCCCCGAGCTGGGACTAAGCTCCACCCCAAGGCAAGGAAATCTAGGCTAGGCTGAGGTTACAAGGAAAACAACACACAACCACAAGGACGGGATTCTCTCCAAGGAACCTCCCATGCTCACTACCCATAGACCCTCATTCCCCACATGCCTGTTCCACCCCAGGAGTATACACCTTCTCTGTCACCTGGACAGTCCTTCGGCTGCTAATCTCCCTTGCCTTGGGTTACAAGAACAGGCCGGACCGGAAGTCTTCGGGCTCTGTGGCATCTACAGGGTTCCTTCCAGGAGTTCTCTCCTCCCTCTGCACACTCTCTCACCTAGAGGGAGTCGCTCACAGGTCCAACAACCTGTTCTTCCAATCTTCAACCACCTCTCTCACCTGGAGAGAGTGTTGTACAAATTGGCCAACAAGCCACACAGGATCAAACAATACACGTCCACCACAATCCACGGGAATCCAGACACAAACACCCTAGGGCAGCTCCAGACAGGTGCAACAGTATAACCAGGCTTAGCAGGGACGAGACACTTCTATTTTCTCAATTTGGCAACACGGAATAGACTCACATTTTGGATTCTCAAGGATGCGTGACGAGTCGTCCACGTAGGGGTCGATTCAGACTCCCCAGTTTAGAATAGAGAAGGGGTGTACCAACTTTCCAGAACAAACACAGACTCTTTCCCAAATCCACATAGGCTTCTCGTTCAGGGAATATACACACCAGTTTTCTCAAAGCCAGATAGAGACTTTTTGAATCACAGGGATGCACGAAGGTTCTTTATAGGGGTCAGGTTGGTAGTACTATCCAGGGCTCCCTATGCGTTCAAACAATCGGGTAGGATGGAGGAGGAACCTTCTCACGGCTCACCCTGGATGTTTTATTCACATGCGTTAGGGTTGACACTTGTCACCCATGAAACTGCATGCGTTCCACCAGCACGCATCTCCCTTGCATGTTCTCCCCTTGCCAGAAACTTAGGATAAACATAAAATGCACATGTCTTTTTGGAATAATATTAAAATATTATTCCCAGGCTTAATCCCCCTAGGCTCAACACTTAGCCCCTTTTCCCACCTTCCAGCCCCTAATTCCTTGCCCACCTTATGGATGCTTATTCCCCCTTCACTCATTCATCGTGGTCGGTCTGCACATGGTGGTGTTTATATTTTATTAATTGTTCTGCGTGATTACATATACAACAGCAGGCTCCTGGCCTTCAACACTCAGGCTCCCTGGCCTAACAAACACATAAGCCTCCAGCTTATAAAAACTTGGCTCACCAGCCTATAAATCGTAATTACAATTCATTTCAAAACATGGTTTACAACGGGGCTCTTCCTTGGGGACACTACAATCCCCCTCCCCTTATTTTTTCACTGTCCTCAGTGCAACTCACACTGTCTCTACAAGTCTTTCAAAATCTTCAAAAAGATGCGGGTACTCTTCCCGCATAACATCTGCATGCTCCCATGTCGCGTCCTCAGGACTGTACCAGGTCCACTGGACATTTACAAGCTCTATAGCTCGATTCCAGAGCTGTTTTCTTTTCCTGTCCAATATGCACACAGGATGCACTTGCAGGACACCTTCTGGTTCCACCTAAATCACATTCCAATCGATAACATGATTAGCATCAGGTACATATTTCTTAAGCAGTGAAACATGAAACACATTATGTACAGTCATAGATGAAGGTAATGCAAGCATGTATGCAACCGGCCCAATCCTTTCCACGATCTCAAATGGCCCACAAAATCTTGCTGCCAACTTGGCGCAAATTCCCAGCCTCAGGGAACTCCTGTTAGTTTTCACTTTTAGGAAAACATGGTCACCCACTTTGAATTCTCTATGGGTTCTGTTACTGTCAGCGTAACTTTTCTGCCTGTCCTGGGCAGATTTTAGATTCTGTTTAATTCTTATCATTTGGTCTTCCATCTCTTTGAGTAGCTCAGGCCCAACTACTACTCTGTCAGCTGGATTATCCCAGCTCACTAGAGTGTTGCACTTTCTTCCATAAAGCGCTTTGAATGGGCTCATCTTCAGTGATGCATGATACCCATTATTGTAGGAGAATTCTACCAAATGCAGGTAGTCTTCCCACCTTGATGGTTTATCCATCACATACATTCTCAGCATGTCTTCTATTACTTTGTTCACTATCTCTGTCTGTCCATCAGACTCGGGATGATACGCTGTGCTAAAGTTCAGATTCGTTCAGAATCCTTTGAACAGTCCTTTCCAAAAATTCGAAGTGAATTTCGGGTCTCTATCAGACACAATTGTCTTAGGAATTCCGTGCAAGCGTGCAACTTCTTTTAAGAAGATATCAGCAACATTCTCTGCCCTATGGGTGGTTTTTAATGGAATAAAATGGGCAGCTTTAGTAAGCTTGTCCACCACCACCATGATTGAATCATGTTGCTTGATTTTCCTAGGTAGTCCGGTGATAAAATCCATTGTTACCACGTCCCATTTCCATTCAGGAATAGGTAAAGGCTGCAGCAACCCTGATGGGTGCCTATGCTCAGCCTTAACCTTTTGGCACTCCATACATCTGGCGATGTATTCAACGATTTATTTCTTCAAACCTGGCCAAAATTAATGGCTTTTGACTGCTACCACAGTCTTCTGATATCCAAGATGTCCAGCATAAGTCACGTTATGCATCTCCTTTAGAATTGCCAACTTCAATTCTCGAACATTGGGTACATATACTCTGTTTTTATACAGAAGTAAGCCATCAGTTCCTAAGGTGTAACTTTCCTTGGGCTGTGGTTCTTCATACTGTTGTAGCTTTGCTAGAAGACCTTTGTACTGCAAATCAGTATTTTCATCTTCCAAAATTATATCTTTCATCTCAGTTCGGTACATGCTAATGGCTGCAACATGTAATTCGTGCACTTTTCTGCTGAGTGCATCAGCCACCTTATTTTCGTTCTCTTTGATATGCTTGATATGAAAGTCAAATTCGCACAGAAACTCCAGCCATCTGATTTTCTTGGCATTTAAGGTCGGTTGATCAAATAAATACTTCAGACCGTTATGGTTTGTTCTCAACTCGAATCTCCTGCCCATGAGGTAATGCCTCCATTTCCTCAAGGCATGGATGATTGCTGCCAGCTCTAAATCATGAGTGGCATAATTCTTCTCATGCTCCTTTAACTTTTGGGACTCATAACAAACTACAAATCCCTCTTGGCTGAGAACTCCTCCCAACCCCTCCTTACATGCATCTATGCACACTACGTAATCCTTGTTTGGATCCACAATCTTCAGGATTCGAGCACTAGTTAGCAGTTGCTTCAATCGCTGGAAGCTACTTTCACATTCTTCAGTCCATTGGAACTCCTTCTCCTTCCTTTGCAAGGAAGTGATAGAATGAGCTATCCTTGAGAATCTAATTATAAACCTCCTATAATAGCCCGCCAGACCCATAAAATATCTAACTTCTGCCACATTCCTTGGTGCTGGCCATTCTCGAATGGCCTGTACCTTCTCAGGATCCACAACGATCCCTTCTTCAGATATAATGTGTCCCAAGTAATGGATCTTCCTTTGGTAAAAAGAGCACTTGCTCAGTTTTGTGTACAACTGGTGTTCTCTCAACACCTGCAGCACCATTCTCAGGTGTTTCTCATGTTCTTCCTCTGTCTTGGAATACACCAAGACATCGTCCAGGAAGACTATGATAAACTTGTCCAAATAATCTCTGAACACTCCATTCATTAAGCACATGAAAACAACAGGTGCATTTGTCAGTCCAAACAACACCACTGTGAACTCATAATGACCATACCTTGTTCTAAAGGCGGTCTTGTTGATGTCCTCATCCTTTATTCTCACTTGGTGATATCCTGATCGTAGGTCTATTTTCGAAAATATTTTCGCACCCTTCAACTGATCAAAAAGATCATCAATCCTTGGCAGAGGATACTTGTTCTTGACAGTGACCTTACTCAACTGCCGAAAATCAATGCACAGCCTCAACGTCCCATCTTTCTTCTTCACGAATAGGACCGGGGCTCCCTAAGGTGACACACTGGGGCGAATGTAACCTTTCTTTAGTAACTCTTCGAGCTACAATTGCAACTCTTTCAGCTCTGGTGTACTCATTCTATAAGGAGCCTTCGAAACTGGAGTTGCTCCAGGCATCAAATTTATAGAAAAATCGATGTCCCTCTTCGAAGGTAGTCCAGGTACCTCCTGAAATATGTCCTTCAATTCTTTGAGTACTTCATGGTCTTCCAGATTCAAGACTTCATATCGGGATGCTTCTTCCACCCGAGCTACAAATAATTGACAGCCTTTCCTGTACCATTTCTTCAGCTGCATGGCTGAGATTTCCCTAATAGCCACGGATCTGGGAATTCCTTGGACTGTTACCTGATTTCCTTCCTTGTTTAGGCATGTTAATCTCTTGTTACGGAAATCCAGGAGGGCATGGTGTTGGTCCAACCAGTCCATCCCAATTAAGCAATCGTATGAGCCTAAAGGCAGAATGTTCAATTCATCCTTAGTGCTCATTCCTTTCATGTCCACTGAACGGGACTTAACAAATTTAGTGACCTTCCTCTTGGTCCTTGTGGTCAACTGCACTAACCAAGACTTCTCATGTTTGCTTCTCATTAGATGCAAACTATCCACCACTCTAGGATCTATATAACTATGGCTAGCCCCTGAATCAATCAAAATAACAAGTGGTCGATTATTGATCGTACCTTCCACTTCAATCATGTGCGATTGAAATTCTGCTTGCTTGTACCCATATCCTCCACTGTTTCAGCTTGCTGAACAGTATGTACAGTTCTTGATTTGTCTTTTCTGTGGGGGTAGTCTCTGTACCTATGATTCCCTTTATAGCCCCAACACTCCATAGGTGGAGGCCTTGGCATCTGCTCACTCCCTTCAACTTTCCTGGGGTCTCTAAAATATGGCTTTCCCCCAGGTCCATTCTTGAAAAAGGGAGGCATGTTTCCCTTCTGCCTCTGTTCTTTCTTAAACCTCTTATGGTCATCCCAAGCCTTCCGAAAGGTAGGCTTTTCTCTTTGTTGTTCGTATAAGCATTCCGCCCTTCTTATGGTTTCTTCCATAGTATTAGGATCATCATATTGAATCTTGTCACCAATGGAAGGTGGCAGTCCACTCAGATACCTCTGAATCTTGATAGCCTCATCTTTGATGAATGGAACATACTTCAGTAGTTCTAGAAAACTTCGTTCATACTCATCAATAGTCATGTTGCCTAGCTTGAGTTCGAAGAACTCCTTCATCTTTCTATCATAGTATCTTTTAGTCAGGTATTTCTTCTCGAAATACTTCTTAAATTCCTTCCAAGTGACCTCTTTCTCTCTGATGTGTTGCACCTGCACAAACTGATCCCACCACATGGATGATTTTCCTTTCAGTTGGTACATTGCAATTCTTCCTTCTGCATGGGCGGAATAATTCTGCAGTTGGAAGTATTTCTTCATGCCAAGCAACCATGTCTCATCATCTTCCTCCTTCTTATGTTCTCCATCGAATGTTGGAGGCTTAATCTTGTTCATCTCTCCTTTCAATTCCTCCTTTCCATATTTTTGATGTTTTCTGGTAGGGGACGGGCTTGAACTATTGTGTGTCTTCTTGTCAGAATTTCTTTGGGAGCGACTAAGATGTTGGCTACCACTCCTCGACCTACTTCTTCTCCCATGGGTTCTGCGACTCTCCTTTGTACTTGAGTCTCTTCCCTTCTCGAGTTTCTTCTCTATTCTTTCAAGGCTCTTCAAAAAATTTAGGTTTAATTCACCCTGCCGATCCCTGACTTTCATGAGCTTTCGACTATCAGCTCGGCGAGCCTTAGCCTCTCTTTGCAATCCTTCAATGATTTTCATTATGTGTCCTTCCTTATCCTTCTCTTTTCCATGCCCATTGGAGTTCGATCCTTCCACTCCCATATTGACATCCTTTCCTTCTCGTTCGTCTCCTATTTCGGAGGCAATCATCACCTTTTCCCATTCCATACTCGGCGTTGGTTAACTGGAATCCTGAGCTTTGTTGAACTCTGCACACGCACTGTGAAATTAAATTTGAAGTTTGTCAGGCCATTAAACCTTCAGGAACAATCCTCAACATTTATAAGCCAGTACGAACAAAAACAAAATACATTTCGATTCAAATAAGTTTTCTGAGCTCTCGTTCGGCTCTGCAATTTTCGGGTTTTCGAAACTTTCATTTTCGGCACTTCGGGATTTTGAGACTTTGGGTTTCAGGGTTTCGGTCCACGAGGCTTTCAGACTTTCTTTCCTTTCCAACCCCCGACTTTTGAAATTCTGACTTACTTTACCCTCCTGGCCCACATGGCACAGTGGTTACCCACAACTACGGTGGCACGTGGCACGTTAATGAGGGTCCACGTCATTTTTTTAACAACGTCATTAGTTCCACCACTCTCGCTTTTCTCTGTTCCCATGTGATCGCAGGTCATGATCACGGTTCAAATAAATGCAGTGCCTCTTTGTATTTCGCGCTTCAGTGCTACAGTGATGTCGAATCGTTCGACTATGCAACCGTTGTACCCCGACAGGGATAGCGACCGACCAATAGGGACAAATCCCAACAAGGCTGAAGAACCGCCAATGAGAAAAATCATCGTCACACGGTTAAGTGGAGTACAGGTGGCAGAGGGGAAATGCGACACGGTAGTCAACAGGACAGGAGGGGGGCCCATTTCACACGCCACACTATTTCAGACCCCCCCCCATTAAAGGCAGAATGTCAAGGGGGGTCTGGAACTCACCTGAGCACCATTGATCAAGGTGAATTAATCTCAACCNCGTCCGATTCTGGACCCCCCCCCCCCCACCGCTAAAGGCAGTACAACAAGGGGGCTCCGGAATAAAACCTCAACCGTAGATCTGGGCGGGTGGACTCTGGCCGTCCAGATCTGCTCGTTACTTATCTTAATCCACATTTGTGCCCCAACTTAAAGTCGTCATCTCTTCCTCACATCGAACGGTCGTTACAGACCGAGAGATTCCCCGAAGTAATCTCGTCCGTTCATCGGGACTTAGCCACATGCTAACGTCTCAACATTATGGGTAGGGATTTATCAAGGCGAGAGTCCGAGTTCTTGTCAACGGAACTCCCGAATCCCCGATCCCCAATTTCCCAAAACGGGTAATCTCTCGACACGTGGCCTTCTCAAATCGGATGATCCATGACTGGTCCAGGGTTTCCACCATGGAAAGTCTTGATCCCTTGTTACCAGGACTCCCGATATCGCGATTCCTGATTTCCCGAAATGGGAAATCTCACGACACGTGGCCTCCGTCATTCAGACGGTCTAGATCTATTTTGGGGCTTTCGCCCCTATTCACTGGGGTTTTAACCCTAGGATATCTCCTGACAGATCCAACGACTGTCAGGTTTTCCATCCAAGATTTGACGGCTTAGACAATTCCTAACTAATTCAGGATTTCGCGTATCGTGATTTCCACACTCCTGTGCACACTTTCCAGATCTAACGGTCACGAGGGTTCACTTTCCCTCCTGAACAGATCCTAAATCTCTTACACTTCTGGTGTGGAGTCCTCTCTCCCTGTGGACTTATACCACACTGGTTGTGGTTTCATAACGCCGCTATACCTCCTGAGCTTAAAACTCGTCAAGTAACTCCTTGACAGTTTGGAGCAAACCAGGGTCTGAAATTAGCCTTCCAGACCCAATTTCCCCTCGCATTCTCGGTCCAAAGACCGCTCCACTGGCCCATCTAGGCTCAGTGTCGAAACCTTGGCTCTGATACCAAACTGTAGCACACCCTTTTTCTGGCTACCAAGGTTTAATCACTATTAAGAGAAGGTTATAACACCACTCTATACATAACTCATTTAAGCACAAAGTAAAACATATTATTTACTGCTATAATTAACAATCCATAGCATTCCATATTAATTCGTATACACAGCGGAAATCATGATAACATAAACAGTAGAGTCATGAAAAATGTGATAAAAACATAATCATATACTTATCTTTTAACAGTGGTAGAATCCACCAACCAAGTGCAAACCTTCAACGAACCTCCCAGCCTTAGACTGCACTACTCATCAGCTCAGTAATGGGTCACCCCCGAGCTGGGACTAAGCTCCACCCCAAGGCAAGGAAATCTAGGCTAGGCTGAGGTTATAGGGAAAACAACACACAACCACAAGGAAGGGATTCTCTCCAAGGAACCTCCCACGCTCACTGCCCACAGACCCTCATTCCCCACATGCCTGTTCCACCCCAGGAGTATACACCTTCTCTGTCACCTGGACAGTCCTTCGACTACTAATCTCCCTTGCCTTGGGTTATAGGAACAAGCCGGACCAGAAGTCTCCGGGCTCTATGGCAGCTACAGGGTTCCTTCCAGGAGTTCTCTCCTCCCTCTGGGCACTCTCTCACCTGGAAGGAGTCGCTCACAGGTCCAACAAACTGTTCTTCCAATCTTCAACCACCTCTCTCACCTGGAGAGAGTGTTGTACAAACTGGCCAACAAGCCACACATGATCAAACAATACACGTCCACCACAATCCATGGGAATCCAGACACGAACACCCCAGGGTAGCTCCAGACAAGTGCAACAGTATAACTAGGCTTAGCATGGACAAGACACTTTTGTTTTCTCAATTTGGCAACATGGAATAGACTCACATTCTGGATTCTCAAGGATGTGTGACAAGTCATCCACGTAGGGTTCGATTCAGACTCCCCAGTTTAGAACAGAGAAGGGGTGTACCAACTTTCCAGAACAAACAAAGACTCTTTCCCAAATCCACGCAGGCTTCTCGTTCAGAGAATATACACATCGGTTTTCTCAGAGCCAGACACAGACTTTTCGAATCACAGGGACGCACGAAGGTTCTCTACAGGGGTCGGGTTGGTAGTACTATCCAGGGCTTCGTACACATTCAGACAATCGGGTAGGATGGGGGAGGAACCTTCTCACGACTCACCCTGGTCGTTTTATTCGCATGCATTAGGGTTGACACTTGTCACCCATGAAACTGCATGCGTTCCACCAGCACGCATCTCCCTTGCATGTTCTCCCCTTGCCAGAAAATTAGGATAAACATAAAATGCACATGTCTTTTTGGAATAATATTAAAATATTATTCCCAGGCTTAAGCCCCCTAGGCTCAACACTTAGCCCCTTTTCCCACCTTCCAGCCCCTAATTCCTTGCCCACCTTATGGATGCTTAGTCCCCCTTCACTCATTCATCGTGGTCGGTCTACACATGGAGATGTTTATATTTTATTAATTGTTTTGCGTGATTACATATACAACAGCAGGCTCCTGGCCTTCAACACTCAGGCTCCCTGGCCTAACAAACACATAAGCCTCCAGCTTATAAAAACTTGTCTCACCAGCCTATAAATCGTAATTACAATTCATTTCAGAACATGGTTTACAACGGGGCTTGGCCTTGGGGACACTACACCTTGTCATACAAGTCCCATGATTGATCTTTTTCCCATCCAGGCCTAGTGTTGTAGCCTGCTCTGATAGAACTTTGTAACACACCCAACCCCCTAAGTTCCTTTTAAGGTATGGGGTATTGAAATTTCGCTTCTTTTTAGACATCTCGAGGGCACCAATGTCTCCTTCTCATCAAAATCTTTCCAATGACTGTAATTTTGTTAAAAATTGAGCTCTAGATCGAAAGTTATGGCTTCCCAAAGTTCTTGAACCTCCATGTTCCCAAGTCCACCTTACAGCCACATGGCATCCATGTGGTCTCTTAATACTTGTTCCATATGATGTAGCATCTACCACCAGGCACACTATGTTCACGCACCCAATCCCTTGACCTATCTTCATCGTCGTTGGGGTTTTACTCCCACGAAGCCTCAAACACCCCAACACTAAAAGTTTCGATGATGATCCATTAATCAGACCCATCCTAGATCCGACAGTCCTCACGTTGATCATCCAACAACCCTAAATCAGTCTAAAACTCTAACTTGAATGACAATAAACTCTCCTACCATCTGAAATTTCTCAATCTGATGGTCGAGATTGAGTATCCACCCTCCACTGACCAACAATCCAAATATTTCCTCCTTTTGTCATCATCAGCGTTTCATAACAATACCTAACAGGTTACCCCTTTAACCCTGATGATATTAGGCCTGGATCAATGGTTCAGATCCATTGGCCCACATATCGAACAGTCAGAAAATAAAACCAAGGCCCATATGACCTCCTTTCCCAACTGTCCCACTTCACCTCGTCGACCAATTACGTAGTGACATTTTTCACTACTCCACCACACTAGCTGCCATGATGGAACCATCATGTCATCATGAATTCAATCTCTCTCGGATGAGTCTTAAGGAAATTAATGGCAGAGATCTCTCTTGCCTATCGACAAAACAAAAACTCCCCTCAAGTCGTAGAATCTTAAGTTTTCTTTAGCATTTTTGGCCAACACACGGCCTTGCACACCCTTCAAACTCTGGAACACGAACGAGATCTAACTGCATCTGAATCTAACTACCTAGCTCACAGTCCATGCTATAAAGGTTTTTGGGTCCTCTGAAAGACCACTCCTATCTCATCAACCATTACACTGGTGACATACATCACCCCTAAGTACATGCTAGTTTCCACCTGTCCAGACACATGTCCCTGCCACCTGGGTGACTCATGGAATACATAACTCAACATGGGGTTTTATCTCAATAACCTTGAGTCACCTTGACACATGGCACAATATCCACATAACATGTCTCATTCTTATTCCCACATGTTCTCTCCTGTAGATTCCAAGTCATCATGACACATGGCACAACCCTTGCCTGACATGTGAATCCATCCACCTCACCCTCTTAAGTCCTTTGGTAGGAGATCAACGGTCTAGATCTCCTTTCAGAGTTCCTCCGATCATGACAGATCAACAGTCTAGATCTCCTCTCGGAGTTCCTCCGTTCACGATAGATCAACGATTTAGATCTCCTCTCGAAGTTCTCCATAAAAGTACTTCCATTTTAGCCAACCAAAATACTCTGAAGGACTCACTGCGATGGACGATGTATATTTTTTCACGATTCCCATGACCAACAGTTGAGATTTGATCAATGGTATACAGGCTCTCCTATCCAACTAGACTCACACTCATCTCGTCGACCAATCAACTATCGACACACGTCATCATGTTGGCACTCCTGGTCAACACCATCTCATTCTTCCACCTTGACCCGCTAAGTGGGACCCTCCGATGATCATCGACTGAGGTTAAACTTGCCCACTTCTAGATATACGGTCCCTGCCTGACCTCAAAGTTTCTCCTTCAGGGTTTTTTGTGATCGCTCAAGAGTTTCCTTTGAAATTCCACTACAACCAACTCTTTGTTAGAAAAACAAGATCGCGAAGCAATAAAATAAAACATATGCGGAAATAAAACACAGAAGATAGACAATACAATAGAGACACAAATATACATGGTTCACCCAGTGTGGGCTACGTCCACCAGAGAAATTGCTAGGTCCTTCCTTTATTATTATCCAGCAAATGAAGGGATACAACCTACAACAAACCCATTGTAACTTCCTCTTCTTTCTCTCACAGTCTCCTCTCTCAGAATACAATATCCACTATCATGCCTAGCCGCAATACATTTCCCTCATAAAAGAGGGTTGCCTTCTAGGGAAAAAAACCCTAACATAATTTCTATCATTAGATCTGCAACCTTATAATGAACGGTCTAGATTTATAATGAATTTACAATATACATTTACAAGGAAATTTTTTCTTCGGGGGCCCACTTGCCGCCAGACCCCGCAGAAGGGGTAATCCCCCTCTGCACTCCCCCACGTGGAAGAGTGTACATTCTCCTGGGGTGTAAATTCTTCATGGGGTATAAACATGGTTGAAAACAAAGACCTTCAAATCTGAAAGATAATTAGGCTCCACAACCAACAATCTCCCACTTGGAGACTGATCTCAACAACTCCACCACTATTGTATCTGCCGGACTATGAACCTTCTTGGACCTGGAAAATTTCTCATCTTCACCTTCATGCTTGAAGACCAATTTAAATTGAGCAAGAACTCAATTTCTCCCTGGTTACTACCTTTGTTAACATGTTTGTAGGATTATGGCTAGTGTGTATCTTTTCCAACTTCAAATGTCCATCTTCCAAGATGGATCATATGAAATGGTACCTCAGTTGTATATGCTTAGTCTTCGAATGGAAGTTTGAGTTATTTTCAAGAAGAATGGCACTCTCACTGTCACAGTACAACCTGCTATTCTCCTACTTCTTTCCCAAATCCTCCATAAACCTCTATAACCAAATCATTTCTTTACTAGCCTCTGTAGAAACAACATACTCTACTTTTGTTGGTGAAAGTGCAACAACCTTTTGTAGTTTCGAAATCCAACTTACTGTTGTTTCCATATATACTAAAAACATACCCTGTGGTGCTCCTCCTGTTATATTTATCATCTGCCATATCTTAATAAACATATCCCTGTAGAAACATGTATGAACCTCCAAAACATAATGCATGAGTAGTAGTACCTCTCAAATACCTGAGAATCCACTTTATTGCTACCCAATGTTCTTTACCTGGATTGTTCACATACATTCTTACAACTCCCACTGCATGTGCAATGTTTGGTCTTGTACAAACCATTACATACATCAAGCTGCAAATTGTTGATGAATAAGGGACCCTGGACATGTATTATATCTTCTTTTGTGTCTTGGGACACATTTCCTTAGTTAATTTGAAATGGTTGGCCAAAGGTGTACTAACTAGTTTTGCATTCTGCATTCTAAACCTCTCCAACACCTTCTCTATGTACTCACCCTGAGACAATGTCAATTTGTGATTTTTCTTGTCTCTTGTTATTCTCATACCAAGGATTTTCTTTGTAGCACCCAAATCCTTCATCACAAATGAATTAGCGAATTTCTTCTTGAGCACATTTATATTCTGCATATTAGACCCTGCAACAAGCATGTCATCTACATATAATAGAAATATAATATAGCTTTCATTTTCTAGTTTTTTAAAATAAACACAGTGATCAGAATGACATCTACTATAACCTTGTTCTGTCATAAACCTGACAAAATTCAAATCCCACTACCTTGGATCTTTCTTTAGGCCATACAATCTCTTCCTCAACCTGCATACCAAATTCTCCTTCCCTTTGATCTCATACCCCTGTGGTTGCTGCATATAAATCTCTTCCTCCAAATCCCCATGGAGAAAAGTTGTTTTTACATCTAACTGTTCAAGATGCAAATATTCTACTACCACAAGACTCAAAATAGTCATAATTGAAGTCATTTTAACAACAGTGAAAATATTTCATCAAAATATATACATTTCTTTTGTGCAAACCCCTTTACAACAAGTCTAGCCTTGTACCGCTTTTTTCCTCCATATTCTTCCTTCAACTTGTAAACCCATTTATTCTGCAATTCTTTTTTTCCTGCAGGCAACTTAACCAAGTCCCAAGTTTGGTTATTTACCAAGGAATCCATTTCCTCCTTCATTCCTTGCTCCCACTTCTTTTTGGTGTCTACCTGCATTGCCTCTTCATAACATTCTGGTTCACCAGAATCAGTCAATAATAAATAATACAATGGAGAGTATCGTTCAGGGGGTATACTTAATCTAGTAGATATTCTAAACACACTTGTAGGAGTTTGAGGTACCTGTTGCTCCTGTTGTTGTACATTTTGATTTTTCGGTTCCTTTGGAATTTCGTTTTCAGTGATCTCATCAAGCACTGTGTATTCTAGTTTTTCTTTTTCATGTTTCTTTCCCTGCAACTAATCTATGTTCATGACCTTCTCATTGAATATGATATCTCTACTCCTAATGATTTTTTTATTTTCATAATCCCATAAGACAACCAAAATCATTAACACTGTATCCAATAAAGTTACACTTCTTTGATTTTGCATCAAGCTTTGTTCTATTTTCTTTATCAATATGGACAAATGCTTCACAACCGAAAGTCTTCGAAAAGGAATAGTTTACCTTTTTTCTTGTCCATGCCTCCTCTGGAATTCTACCATCCAAAGAGCTTGAAGGTCCTCTGTTTATTAATAAAACAACAGTATCTACAGCATTTGCCTAGAACTGTAAGGGAAAACCAACATGAAATCTCATACTCCTTGCATGCTCCATGATTGTCCTGTTCATCCTTTCTGACACATCATTTTCTTGTGGTGTTCTTGGAACTGTCTTCTCTCTACGAATCCCATGGTATGAACAATAATCATCAAACTCATTGCTGCAATATTCACCTCCATTATCTTATCTGAGACACTTCAACCTTTTTCCTGTCTCATTCTCAACCAAATCTTTCCATTTCTTAAAAGTATCAAAAACATCATATTTTTGTCGAATGAAATAAACCCAAGTTTTTCTAATTGCATCATCAATAAAACTAACATAATAACAAGATCTACCAAGAGATGATACCCAAGATGGTCCCCATACATCTGTATGCACCAGCTCTAACCTTTCACTCTTCTTTTCTTTTCCGACTCGGAGGAATCTGACTATTTTTTGTTTTCCATAAACACAATGCTCATAGAAGTCCAAATCAATTTGTTTAAGATTTGGAAACAAATTTATTTTGTGAAGTATATGCATCCCCTTCTCACTCATGTGTCCAAGCCTATGATTCCACAGTGTTGTATCCACTCCTATAGAAGCTAAAGAGATAGAAGAGTCAGTATTACCAGTACATAAATACAATGTACCTACCTTCTCTCCTTTTGTTATCACCAATGATCCTTTGATGACCTTCCACATCTTATCTGTAATTATGGATATACAACCTTCACTTTCCAACTATCTTGTTGAAATTATATTTTTCCTTATATATGGAACATGTCTTACCTCTTTCAACAACCATTGGTTTCCATTGTTTTGCTTTATTTTTACCTTTCTCATTCCAACAATTTTGCATGGTGCATCATCACCCAAATGAACCTGTCCAAAATTACCTTGAACATAATCTAGAAAATGTTTCCTATGGGGTGTGGCATGAAATGAAGCCCCTGAATCTACCACCTAAGACTCATAAATCTTATCTACAGAAAGAATCAAAGAATTTTGTAACACATCACCTGTTACATTTGCTTCCTGATTTCTCTCATGTTGTCCATCTCTTTGTTTCATTGGAGCTCTGCAGTCTTTCTTATGATGTCCTTTCTTCCCACAATTCTATCACTCTATCTTTCCAAGTCTAGATTTGGATCTTCCCTTCCTAGAATTCCTGCAGTTCCCTAAGCCCTTTCCTCTATCCTTTTGTCTTCCCCTATTCTCCATGTTCAACGCATTACCTGATGTCTCACCTGTGATTTTTCGTCACATTTACTCACTAAGGATAACACCAACAACATCATCAAATTTTAAAGTATTTGAACCAGAGATAGAGTTACCTACATCCATGACCAAGCCGTTCCAACTTTCTGGCAATGAGCACAAGATTAGAAGAGCCCTGACCTCATCATCAAAGTCCACTTTTACAAAACTTAGTTGATTAGTAACCGTATTAAATTCATTTAAATGATCTGCAACAGACCCACCTTCTGACATATTCATATTAAATAATCTCTTCATTAGAAATACTTTATTGGATGCCGAGGGTTTTTCATACAATTTAGCCAATGCATTCATCAAATCCTTTGTTGTCTTTCATTTCTAAATATTGAAAGCCACCGACGCTACCAGGCTCAGTCGTATCGTTCCTAGAGCCTTTCTTTCAAGAATCTCCCATTCTTCGTCCTTCATATCCATCGGCTTCTTTTCTATTCCACCCAATGGTAGGAATAGATCCTTCTGATATAAATAATCTTCCATCTGGATCTTCCATAACTGGTAGCTATGGTCGTTAAATTTCTCGACCCTAAACTTTCCATCTTCCTCCATTGCTCCCACTCGAACCAGGAACCATCTTTTCCTGCAAATTACCTTTCACTCTGATACCAGTTGTTAGAAAAACAGGATCGCAGAGCAATAAAATAAAACAAATTCGTAAATAAAAAATAGAAGATACACAATACAATAGAGACACAGATATACGTGGTTCACCCAGTGTGGGCTACGTCCACCAGATAAATTTCCAGGTCCTTCCTTTATTATTATTCATAGAATGAAGGAATACAACCTACAACAAACACGTTGTAACTTCCTCTTCTTTCTCTCACAATCTCCTCTCTCATAATACAATATTCACTATCATGTCTAGTCGTGATACATTTCCCTCATAAAAGAGGGTTTCCTTCTAGGGAAAAAAACCCTAACATAATTTCTACCGTTAGATCTGTGAACTTATAATGAACGGTCTAGATTTATAATGAAATTACAATATACATTTACAAGGAAATTTTTCCTTCGAGGGTTTTTCCCCCGAACCCCCACCGGGGGCCCGCTTTCCCCCGGACCCCGCAGAGGGGGTAACCCCCCTCTGCACTCCTCGGCATGGAAGAGTGTACATTCTTCTGGGGTGTAAAGTCTTCATGGGGTATAAACATGACTGAAAACAAAGACCTTTGAATCTGGAATATAATCAGGCTCCACAACCAACACTCTTTTCAACATATTTTGCCTCGATATAATGGTAGCTAGATCCAATGATGGTAGATCTACTATATCCATGCTCCGATGGATCGAAGAATCTGGTCAATTCAAAGTCTTATCGTGGCCTTAACATGGGATACTCTGATGTATGCACCATCCAATCAATGGCCAAATCTACTTGCCATGCAGATCGAACAACTCTCGTTTGTTCTCGAAGCTCTCCTCCATTTGAGTTCCACCACGACCCTACGCTTAAATACTTCGATGACCAAGTCTAACTAACGTTCGAGATAATCTTGTCATTCAATCCTCCAATAGATCAATGACTATCATGTCTCAAGGTACATCCTATCCATGCATCATATCCTATTCCAACGAAGGGTCTGGATCTATTCATTATGTCGGTCCAACGACTGTGATTCCTTCGATATCAAAACTTGGGTTTTATACATATCATCAGTCTGGATCTAGACTTCAATGAATTCTTCTAAGTTATTCCAGTTCTTTAATATCTCTCACCTTGCTCCAAGAAACCACTAAGGCATTCCTTCCTTGCCACTATTGTGATTAAGGTATTATCCCCTCGAGGGGAAGGAATACAACACTTCCTTCCTCTCGGATCCCTCTCTTGTATCTTATAGGTATGATACCCTTGCTAAGGAAACCTTTCTACCTCCATATACATCTAATTATGCACTAAGAAATCGTAGGCCCGTGTTTATATTCCTTAACTTAGAGCAATATTGAATGTTCATACTTAGTGCACAATTACATGTGCAACTTTATTATTATTTCAAGTATATAAACTTCCAACAATATAGGAATCCAATCCTTCAAGATGCATATCCATTCATGAGTACAACCAAAGGATTCAACCAACCCTACAATTTCCATTTTTATTTCAAGTTCAAGGACTCATCAAGGAATAAACATCAACACTATTAACCGGGCATACAAATGCACATTACACTTACATGCATCCAACCATACCATTAATTCTATTACACTGAGTATATGAGATACTTATCTGCTTACAAGATATACCAACCAACTGACTGTGGGTGTTCACCTTTCCTCCCAACCATAGGATCTGCATGCTCAATCACTTCGATGGCAGACCACCCTATGCCAATCCATGATACCAGCAGAGGACTATCTACGCTCACATTTCCTAGCTCAAGCCTCTTTGAGGTTTATCAGACGCCTTCCAGCATCAAACTCGCGGCCTCTCAGCTCAGGATGGGTTCAAAGGTTCTCATACTAGTCTTTCAACCAACTCCTTTTTCCCATGCTCCCCTTGAACTCTCCTCGAGTTCTTCCTTTTTATTCTATTCTCTTCCCTTTCCCCCTTCGTGCATTTCTTGCACGTAATCTCTTGTCCCCTTCCTTCTGTCAGAAGGAACCTGTGGGTCAATCATGGGAATTGGTGAGGTATTTCCTATTTTCCTTTGGCTGACAGTTGTTACTATCCTAGTTAGACTTCCATACTCCCATTCATTGTGGGTGGTTGGTTGATCAACCACCAATCCTCCCTCATTAATTGATTTTCCTTGAAATCAAGGCTAAGAGAAATAATATGTTATTTCCAATTCCATTATTTCAGAGAAGGGGCATTGAGTCACCTTAGCATAATGAACCCATCTCTAGGTTTCTCATTTTTCCCTTGGTGGTATCATGGCCAGTACTTTAAGGATTCACCCGCACATTCAGTCGTTGGAATTTTCAATTGATCACTAATACCTTTACATTTTTTGCATGCCATAGCATGGAAATCATTAATTAGAATTAATTACAAATAACCATAGGTTTAGAGAGGGGGTGTTACATCCTATGGGGGGTGTTGTTGTTGTTCAATGTCCATTGGATCTTTGAATTCATGTGCAATGTCTTCTTCTTTCAACTTAGATTAAGCAGAGCTTGTAGGGTCCTTGTTATTAGTTTCCAATGAGAGGGAGTCCTTGTGTAGGTTTAATGCTAAATTTATAAGCATGTTACATTCATCCTCCAAGATGTCCATCCTTTTCTTTTGTCTTGTTCTCATGCACATTGTAGGTAATGCAGATCAGAGAAGTCCACTTGGATTGAATGAACTCCTCTTCCATCCTCAAGACTTTATTAAGTTCCATAAACTCCCTGTTGCCTATAACTGCACAATGGATCCTTAAATCTATAGACCAAACTAGGCACCGAAGAACAAAACCTGCAAAAAAGATTCAACCCAAATATAAGGGAAATATGGCTACCAATTCCACTCACAAAGGACCGACTAAGCTGAGATTGTCACATACTATAAGGCCTAGTGCAATCCAAGACACAATAGCACCAAAGAGACCAACTAGGAGCTTGCATTTGTGGCCAAAAAGACAATTCAAATAAAGAACAGGGTTGTGTTGAGCACTCAACACACCCTAAAAGACTTTGCGAAATTTCTTTCGTTTTGGGTACCACTTATCATTTTTTAATCAGAGTTAGTGTTGTGGGATGGATGGATTTATATGTTGTTATTGAGTCTTGTTATCGATTATTTTTTATTGGTTTGAAGTTATTGACAGATTTATTTATTTAAGTAACATGGCATGAAGGGACTAAAATGTACACGGTTTAAACTTTTTCAATGGTCCTCAATTGAAAAATTCCAGTCTATAGTACAGTTCTTTAACATCGCTGATACATTTTTGGCATCGGCGAGATCCGAGATATAAATCACAAATACTGACAACCATAAAAAATCATTGATTGCAAATATCTGATACATTTTCGGTATCGTCGAACTCCGAGGGATGAAATTGTGAAACATTAACCATCACAAATTGTCGATCGTCAATACATCGTCGACATTAGCAAGATAGAACGTTGCAGGCAGGGATGTATGTCTAGATAAAATCATCGATGCCAAAAAAAAACGTTTCTCATGTAAAGGTCAAAATCAACAACCTAGTTTTTTCCCCGCGTCGTCTTTTGAGGTTCCCCGTGTCATATCTGTACTTCCATGTCAACATTTCATGTCAGCGTTGAACGACGGTTTTGGTCAGCGTCAGAACTTTTTCATAAAGGTATCAACGAAACAATGTCTAAGAAAAACTATCGACGTTGATTCACTCATTAACTATCGGCAGACTGATAGGTCACCAAACATGGGGGCTTTTCACCGAACCTTCTTCATTCTACACTGGAAATCCTGGTCGATCCGTTTTGTTGTTCCATTCAAAAGACCTTGCTATTCTCCTGACGTCGATCATACTAGTTTCTTGTGAACATGAAAAGACTTAGTAATTCGATGGGACACCTCCAACTAAGATGAGACAGAATTATGTGTTTTGATAGACAAATTAAATTTTTTTGCAACCTACACCACAATCCTATGCGTCGACCAACCATTGAAATTTGATTTTGCCAATGAACTAAAAAATAATCCACTCCTACGCCACCATCCGGCGTTGCATTTAATCCTGATCATGATGCGTATTCTATGGTAGATTGTGCAGACCGCATTTACACTTTTGAATTTAATATTTGACGCGACAAGGTAAGGATACTTTCTGTTTAAATTTAAAGGTCACACCCAAACATGGTATTATGTTCACAAATCATTTACCTCCTGAAGCAGACCAAGAAGTGAGAGTAAGCATCGAGGAGGTTACAACCCACTCTCTAACTTTGATTACCAGTAAAACCAGGTTAATCTCTTGCAAGGAAGAGGTAACCATTTTATTTATTATTTCTACACCTACGTTTGTGTCAATAACACTTCACTGGTTGGTTAGCAGCTCACTATAATGTTTTCTTTTTCTGCAGGAAAATGCCTCCAAGAAAGCCAACGACCAGGTGCTCAACAAGATTGATCTGGATTTAGGAGCAGAACAAACTGATTATTAGATTCAATACAATAAACACATGGATAGGAAGAATAACACAAATATCCAGTGAACAATATCTTCTATGAAATAATGAAATAGGATGAAACTGTAAAACTACAGAACTAAAACTTGCTCGAATGGTGGTAGCTATCTCTGAGAAGATATGTGGCTGCTACGCGCATCCATTTGAGCAGAATGGATTACAATGAGGCTCCATAGGCCCTTTTCATATTACTCATAAATTCCAAAACCCTATGCATCCAAAAACCTAACCCTAGAAGGTGAACCGCCAAAAGTCATGTGGGCCCTATGGGTATGTTCATGTAATTTGGTACCTCAACTTCCTAGGGTCATAAATTTCGCATACAACCTCTGTTTTAGGCATGTGATAGCTCGTTGGAAAGGTATTTCAGAGAAATACACATTATGCCATTAGACTCCGGTTCTGTCTACATTATCAGTGTGGCGAGTCAATAAAACAACGTTTAGGGCCCCAAAACATCCCTAGAAGTACAATAAGATGTGTTGACATGAAAACATACAAAATAAGCTAGTTGGATTAGGTGAGAGACCACCCATATCCACCTGGAGAATGTGTGAGGATTCAGACAGCCCCATAAGTGTAGAACTCACAATTATAAAATAGTACAGAAAGACGTGTTGAATAAAAAATGAACACGAGGAGCCAGTTGGAATAGGTGGGTGGCCACCAATATCCACATCGATCAATCCTCCCCCCTAAGGAAGATATGGTCTCCATTGCGTTGAGTTCCCCCATTAGGTGAGGAAAATTTTCTTGGATTTGGCCCTGGGTGAGCTACTTGCCTTGGTGTAGGAGTTTCCCTGCCTTGGAAACTCGATAAAGTTGGATCCACTGTTGGTGAGTTCCCTTGACCTGTGTGTCCACTATCTGATCAGTGGATGCTTGTTCCATGCAATCGAGGTTGATCTCTGTTGGTTTCAATTGTTTGGCGATCTCATAGGTGTCCAATAATGGTGGAAAATATGGTTGAAGGAGGTCCACATTGAATATTGGATGCAGACCAAGGAAGGGTGGAGTGTTGAGCTCAAAATCATTGCTACCTACAGCCTTGGTGATAGTGTAAATCCCATAACGAAGTGGGCAAAGCTTCCCATGGGGCCCGGTGAGACAGTCCTTCTGCAAATGTAACCAAAATTTGTCGCCAACCTAAAACTGGTGTGGTACCTTATGTTTATCATGGCACTGCTTGTACTTAGCATTGGATTTATGCAAAATCCCCTGGACCTGTTTGCGGATGTGTTGAATCCACTCAATGAATTTGGTGGATTTGTCGATCATAGACTGATCAGTGGAAGAGTCTTTCTATGCGATGCAAAGAGGAATTGCAACATCAATGGGTCCCAAGGGTTGGAATCCCATACCCACTTGAAAAGGGCTATGGCCATTCGAACTATGGAGAGCCATGTTGTAACTATGTTGAACATATGGGAGACACTTGTCCCATGTATGGGGATGCTTAGAATTGTACATGCGCAGGATGTGTACAATTGTCCGATTGACGACCTCGGTTTGGCCAATGGTTTGGGGGTGGAAAGAAGTGGATTTTGTGATCTTGGTGTCCAACAGAGACCATAGACTCGACCAAAAAATGTTGAGGAACATGTTGTCTCGATCGGAGATGGTGGTCTGTGGTATCCCAAAGTGAACCCAAACTCGTTCAAAGAAGAGCTTGGTAGTATATGTCGCCGTGAAATTTTTCTTATAGGTTGTGAGGATGGCCATCTTCGAAAACTGATCAACGACCATAAACACACAATCATTTTCGTGCTTCATGGACGATAAACCAAACATGCAATCCATGGATATGGATTCCCATGGATTCTCGGGAATAGGAAGAGGGGTGTATAAGCCTTGATTCTTGATGTTTGACTTGGAAATGGTGCAGGCAGTGAAAGATCCGATATACTTGTTGGTGTCCTATTGAATTTTTGGCCAATAAAAATGTTTCTGAAGAACAACCACAGTTTTATCTACACCAAAATGTCCCGCCACCCAACTGTAGAGGGCTTCCCAAATCATCTTTGCACACTCACTTGTAGGAACACAGAGATGGCTCAGGTGGCATAAGAGTTCATCCTGAATGTGAAAATCAGTGACAATGGAACCTGTACCCAAGAGATGATATGTGGTGGCGAATTTTGGATCTTGATGGTAAATTTGGGGCCACTCCGATGTTTAATGTACACATGAATGGAACAAAGTGGTAAGTGCAGCCACATGAGGCCGACTGAGGCAGTCGGTGACGTGATTGGAGATCCATATCTTATACTTGATGTTGAGATGGAACTGCTACAGGTAGGTGAACCACTTCTGATGGCGGACGTTCTACAATTTCCCCTGTGTCTGCATGAACTGTAGAGGCTTGTGATCAGTGTGTATGATCGTCTCTTTCCCCATAATGTAATGCTTCCATTGACAGCAGCCTTGTACAATAGAATACATTTCCTTGTCATAGGTGGGGTATTTCTAGATAGTATCAGAGAGTGTCTCACTATGGTATTCCACTGGATGCCCATGTTGAGTGAGAATTGCACCCACAACATAGTCAGATGCATAAGTCTCAATATTGAATGGTTGTTGCAGATCGGGCAAGGAGAGTACTGGAGCTGAGCACAAATGATGATTCAGATCTTCAAATTCTCATTTATTCTCCTTCCCCCAAACGAACTTGGCCCTACCACTGCCCTTGGTCACTTAGCTGAGGGCCCATGCAATATGGGAGAATCCCAGCAGGAACCGTCGGTAAAAATTGGTGACTCCCAAGAAGCTCCGAAGATCGGTCAATGTGGTCGGGGCTGGCCAGTCATGGATGACTTGGATCTTATCTGGATCAACATGTACCCCATGCTCATCAACAATCTATCCCAGGTATTGGACCTTGTTCATGCCAAAAGAGAATTTTTCTAAGTTGGCATAAAGATTGTGTTGTCGTAGAGTGCTCAAAACCTATTGAATATGTCGCATATGCTCCTCCCACGTTTTGTTGAAGAGCAGGATGTCATCCAAATATACTACCACAAAGGATTTGGTGAAGGATCTCAATACATCGTCCATCAACCTCATGAAAGTGGTTGGTGCATTTGATAAGACAAAGGGAATGACTAGCCATTCGTAGAGACCTTCTTTAGACTTGAAGGTTGTCTTCCAGACATCAGTTGGTTCGATGGGAACCTAGTGGTAGCTAGACTTCAGGTCAATATTGTTGAAGAAATTTGCCCCCTTGAGTTGGTCAAGAAGGTCATCAATCCTGGGAATGGGGTAGCGGTTCCTTACGGTGATTTGTTTTAAGTCTCTGTAATCAATGCAGAGTCGCTAAGTCTCGTCCTTCTTCTGCACCATTACAATTGGGCTTCTGCAAGGGGAGGAGTTGGGTATGATGTTCCCCTTTTGAAGAAGCTATTGGATCTGATGCCTGATTTCGTCATTCTCCATCAGCGAGCGTCGACAGACTGGTCCATTAGGTAGAGATGCGTCGGGGTTCAGATCAATTGGATGGTTGACTTGGTAGTGTGTTAGTACCCTTGTAGGTGAGACGAAGATGTCTTTGTATTCTTCCACGATCTCGTCCACTTGATTTTGCTGCAAAGAGAGGCATTGTGTAGAGGCCACAGACGAGGATATGACCTTCTGCTGACTGTGAGCATGAATCACAAAGAAGACGAACTTCCCGGTCTGTGAAATGACCTTACTACATTGCTTAGCATAGATTAAAGAAATAGCAGTAGGCGGTGCCACCTCTGGGATCCTGTACAATTGTCTACCTAAAGTAATAATAACACTGCAGGGTCTAGACTCATACATAACATGACGCTTCCACAAATATGATTGTCATAAAATAACATCACAAACTTCAAGGGGAGAAATATCACATAGTACCTCATCTTTGAAAGGCTTGATGTCGTAGGGAAGATGACAGTGTTGGCTGACACAAAGATCTCTTCCTTAATGAAGCCAGACGATAGTGTAGGGTTGCGGGTGCGGTGTCCTTGGCATGTTCAGTCACTTGACTACCTTTGCTGAAATCAGGTTCTTCTGACTATCGTTGTCGATAATGAAATGAATCAAAGCCCCCTTGACCCACTTCTACGAGTGAAAGAGGCATTCCCCTTCCTCTAGTTCTTCTGGTTCGCTTGGACAAACTTTGGTGGTAGCAACCATGGCACTGGGTTCGACATCAATAATATTCTTCCCTCCTTCAGGATTTGACTCAGAATCAGAATCATCCTCTGACTCGGAAGCCTTCAGCTCGGCCACAAGGGATTGCTTATGTAATGTCCCTTTCCAAATAGGAGCTCCAGAGAGGAGGCTTAATGGTCTAAACCTCCCCGTTAGACTATAGACAGGGCCAAAGAGGGGTAAACAGGGTTACTAGAGGTCACTCCAGTCACAGGTGTTATATTTGGAAAGTGACATTGAGCTAAAAAGGGTTAAAAGCGCTTTTAAGTCATTATGAGCTAAAAATAGAAGTCAACAGTGAATTAGGTTTCAACAGTGATTTAGGGTTTTGGAAGTCAACAATGAATTAGGATTTCAGCATGATTTAGGGTTTTGGAAAGCTATAAAGGAAGAGTCAGTGACCTAATTCATCATTATGCAGATTATGACTTGTCATTGAGGAGACTAGGCGCATCTCGGGAGAGATAGTTCAGTGTATTCCAGGAGGAAGACACCAGTTGGCTAATTTCGGTGTTGAAAGACACGCCCTAGTCACCGGGAAGATCATCCAGGTCTTCCATCATTCTTCATTGATTCTGCAGTGCTCCCATATTCTGGGTATTATCTTTTAGTTGCTTATTTGTATTCCGGCTAAGATCCTTTTGTCTTTTGATCTAGCCGAGTGTTGTTATTTTATTTAGCCGCAGTTGCTTATTTGTATTCCGGCTAAGATCCTTTGTCTATTGATCTAATCGAGTATTGTCAGTTTATTTAGCCGCATTCGGCCATTTTGTAATCCACAGAAATATCATAATACAAACTTTGTAGTCCTTTGTCACGTTTATTATTTGTATGATCATTTATATGTTGTAAACATTTGATCCTACACACACATTAGCAGTGTTTCCTAAACTAGCCAAGTCAGGAACATTACAGTGGTATCAGATCTTTAGTCCTGCCAGCCTGTGACTAAAGACAATGAGTGCAGCAGAAGACCCAGAGGGTCGTGAACACGTAGGCGACGAATATGTCACTTACAACAGGCATCAGGAAAGAAAGAATAGGCCTGATTTCCTCCCTTTTCCTCCTAGCTTAGAGGAAGAGGAAGAGGCACACAGAGAAGCAGAGAGAAGGGCAGAGCGCAAGGCAGAGAGGATGCTAGGAGATAGATATGACCGACCAGAGGGCAGTGGCAAGGCCCCCGTAGATTCAGAGGCAGATTTCATGCAGGTTATCAACGATATGTTAGCTAGTCAACAGACCATGTCTCAGTCCTTGGCACAGGTGGTTAATAGATTGGCTAGAGTGGCCACCCCAGATACACAATTCCCACATGCAGCACCAGGGAACTCGGGAGCAGGCAGTAGACCCTAGTCACCCTCTCGCACATACACCTCTGGGAGTAGGAATCCCATACCCTTGTTTCCCAGTTTCTAGAGGGCACATCCATTAGCAGCACCACCACCGATAGCACAAAGGCCACCCACTCATGTCGATGACATTGTAGAGTATAGGAGGGAGTACACAGCATTAGGTCGTGACTTCCATCAGGACATGACCTTAGTCGAGTACTGTGGACTCAGACTCAGGAACCACCCCAGAGAGTCGCAGAGGGGAGGACCACAACAACAACAGGGGCATAACCTTGATTTCATCCGAAAAGTTGGGAAACTCACCATCCCTTCTTTTGATGGATCATCCAAATACACCGCCAGAGCTTGGGTACAGAAGCTAGACACATATTACAAGCTCAACCAGATGACCGAGATAGAGGCCATTAGTTTCACGACCTTACACTTGGAGGGTGAGGCACACGAGTGGTGGTATCATGGACTGGTGACATTGGGTCACAGTCGCATCACCTCCTATAGGTAGTTTACAGATAGGCTCATGAACAGGTTTGACAGGAAGGATCCTGAGATACACTTCAGGGATCTAGCCTAGTTGAGACAAACTGGCACAACAGAGGCATTCATCATAGAGTTTCAGCGGGTAGCCATGGCAGTGACAGATATATTAGAGCCCTGGTTGATCATGCTATTCATAGAAGGACTCACAGATCCTTTGAGAGGATGGGTGAAGGCATACAGGCCTCCCACTTTGTAGGATTCCATCCTTCGCTCTCGAGATCTGGAAGACTCAGTGCCAAAGACTAAAACTTTCTCCAAACCATTTGTTCCCTAGAGGGATCGAGACAGGAAGCCATTCCAGAGAGAATGGAAGGGCAAGGAGAAGTTGGATGATGAGACTAGGCGAGAGCTTATGAGGAATAAAATTTGCTTTAGCTGCAGAGATCCTTGGATCCCAGGCCACTGGTGCATGGGCAAGGGAGAGATTCATTATATTGAGGTAGTAGTAGACAACATGGATAGTGAGGAGGAGGAGTAGGATAGTGGATCCACTAGTTCAAAGGAGGAGTCATCACCAGCAGAGGAGCAACTTCCCCGTAGACCACCGACACCGGCAGGAGCCCATCCTCTAGTAGTCCCACAACCGCCAGAGCAGGCTAACAGAAGGAAACCAGCAAAGGGAGGAGTCATAGTGACCCTTTCTGGTGTTCTCAGGTATGATACCCTCCGTATCAGAGGGATTATTCAGGGGCAATGAGCAATCACCCTGATAGATGGTGGGACCACCCACAACTTCATCGATGCTTCACTAGTATCGAGACGCGCACTTCAGACAAAGGAGTTTGAGGGGTTTGATGTTGCGGTAGCAGATGGCCACACAGTGGAGTGTGTAGACAGAGTTCCAAACTTAGAGATGAAGTTAGGCAACCACACAGTGAGAGACACATTTTATGTGGTTGACCTATCGGACACAGATGTGGTGTTAGGATTTCAGTGGATGATTACCTTGGGAAAAATCACTACCAACTACCAAAACTTGGAAACGGGATTCAGATATCAGGATGGGAAGAAGGTTGTTCTAAGAGGTATGTCGATAGGAGCACCCAGGACAATTTCAGCCAAGAGGATGGAGAGGATATTCAGACATGGGGAGGTAGCATATGCCACAGAATGCTTGATCACTACTCAAAAGGATTTAGATGGTCGACAACAATACCACACAGAGATCAAGAATTTATTGGGACGACATCAGTAGGTCTTTGAGGCAATTCCACCAAGGAGACCACCTGACAAGGGGTTTGAGCACACCATTGAGTTGGAGGAGGGGGGAAAACCTATGATCACCCCCCCCCCCATCGTCATCCTAGGAGGTTCAAGGATGAGATAGAGAAGGAAATCAAGGAATTGTTGGCGATGGGACACATCAAACCGAGGAGCAACGCATGTGCTTCTTCAGTTGTCTTAGTTCTGAAGAAGGATGGTACCATGAGGATGTGCATTGATTACCGAGCCTTGAACAAGAAAACCATCAAGAACCGATACCCTATCCCACGCATTGATGAGTTGATGGATGAACTGCATGGGGTAGCTTTCTTCTCAAAAATTGATCTACGCTCTGGATATCATCAAATCAACATCTGAGAGCGGGACATAGAGAGGACGACATTTCGATGTCATTTTGGACACTTCGAGTTCCTGGTTATGCCATTTGGGCTAACCAATGCACCCGCTACATTCCAATCTTGAATGAACCATATATTCAGGGATCAGTTAAGGAAATCAGTCTTGGTTTTCTTCGACGACATCTTGATCTATAGTCGGTCATGGCAAGAGCATATGAGGCACCTGGATGAGGTATTGAGCATCATGGAGGCACAGTCATTATATGCCAAAGAGTCCAAGTGCGAGTTTGATATGATAGAGCTGCTTTACTTAGGCCACATCATCAGTGCACAGGGGGTACAATTGCACCAAGAGAAGATCAGGGCCATTCTGGATTGGCCGACACCCAAGAACATGACAGAATTGAGGAGCTTCTTCGGGCTATGTAGCTATTACAGGCGGTTCGTCCAAGGTTTTTCTCAACTTGGAGCATCGCTGACAGATCTTACCAAGCATGGGGCCTTCATATGGACCGAGAAATCACAGGAAGCCTTTGATCACATGAAGGAAGTCATGGGCACTTGTCTAGTGTTGGCACTACCAGACTTCACTTTGCCATTTGTACTAGAGTGTGACGCATCCGACGAAGGGATCGGTGCAGTTTTGATGTAGGGAGGACACCCCATTGTATTCGAGAGCCAGAAGCTTAGTCAACCTGAGAGGTTGTACTCCATTTATGACAAGGAAATGTTGGCAATCATGAATGCCTTGACCAAGTTCAGACAATATTTGGTGGGTATCAAATTTGTGGTCAAGACCGATCACAACAGTTTGAAGTATTTCCTTGAGCAGAAGGACCTCAGTGAATGCCAACAAAAATGGGTGATGAAGGTACAGGCATTCAACTTTGACATAGAGTATGTCAAGGGGAAGAAGAACATTGTGGCCGATGCACTATCGAGGAGACCTGTGACATGTTCTTTGATGGAGATTTCAGCAGATTGGAAATCCCACTTGTTAGTGGAATATTCCAAGAACAAGTTCACTTGTGAGGTGATGGATGGGAAGATACAGGATGACCGATATAGGGTCATTGACGATGTCATATTTTACAAGGATAGAGTCTACTTGGTGCCAGATTCAGGGCTTAAGAAAAAAATCGTCACCGCAGCTCATGATTCACCTCTAGCGGGCCATCATGGGTTTTTCAAAACCTACAGACAGATCAGAGAGAGGTTCTCATGGAAGGGCCTCAAACAGGATGTTATGAGACATGTTAGTGAGGGTGTGACTTGCCAGCAAAACAAGTCAGAGCATGCTCTTCCAGCAGGGATACTTCATCCACTCCCCATTCCAGAGCAGAAATGGGAGAGTATATCTATGGACTTCATCACGGGTCTACCCAAGGTCTAGGGTAAGGACTATATCTATGTAGTGGTCGACATATTGACCAAGTTTTCTCACTTCCACGCCATACCGACAGAGTACAGCGTAGTTCAGGTAGCCGATCTTTTCTTTAGGGAGGTCTTCAGACTTCATGGGTTGCCGAAGAACATCGTCAGTGACAGGGACAGTCGGTTCATAGGGACATTTTGGAGAGAGTTGTTTTGGTTGGTGGGGACAGAGTTTACACCTAGCACCAGCTATCACCCTCAAATAGATGGGCAGACCGAGATTGTCAACAAGTGGGTTGAAGGGTATTTGAGGAACTGTGTAGGAGGATAGCAGAGAACGTGGGTAAAGTGGCTACATTTAGGAGAACATTGCTACAACACCACCTTCCACATGTCCATTGGTATGACACCCTTCCAAGCATTGTATAGATATGATGCTCCCACTTTGGTAGACTTGGTCTTCAAGGAGAGCAGAGCTCCCAAGGCTAAGGATTGGATCATAGAGAGTCGGGAGATTCTCAAGTTGTTGAAAGAGAACCTGCAGACGACGCAAAACCGAAAGAAGATAAGTGTGGACAGGCACAAGATAGAGCATAGCTTTGAGGTTGGAGATTTGGTTTTCTTGAGACTCCAACCCTACAGACAGTCATCTCTGAAGAAGAGTTGGGATGAGAAGCTCAAGCCCAGATTTGATGGTCCTTACAGGATCATGCGCCGAGTAGGCAAGGTTGCTTACGAGCTAGAGCTTCCAAAGGGGAGGAAGATTCATAACGTGTTCCACGTGTCTTGCCTCAAAAAGGCAGTGGGAAAATTCATTAGCACATCAGAGGAGCTTCCCCTGTTGGATGAGGAGGGACAGTTGGAGTTAGTTCTAGATGAGGTTTTGGAGTTCCGGGAGCGAAAAATGAGGAGCAGGGTCATCAGAGAGTGTTTGATCATATGGAGAGGGCTTCCAGTAGAGGATGCTACTTGGGAGAGTGAGCAGGTGTTGCAGGACCCTGGACTGGTATTGCTTGAGGAGAAACAATTTCATGAAGGGAGGACTATAATGTCCCTTTCCAAATAGGAGCTCTAGAGAGGAGGATTAATGATCTAAACCGCCCCATTAGACTATATCCATGGCCAAAGAGGGGTAAACAGGGTTACTAGAGGTCACTCCAGTCACAGGTGTTATATTCGGAAAGTGACATTGAGCTAAAAAGGGTTAAAAGCGCTTTTAAGCCATTATGAGCTAAAAATAGAAGTCAACAGTGAATTAGGTTTCAGCAGTGATTTAGGGTTTTGGAAGTCAACAATGAATTAGGGTTTCAGCATGATTTAGGGTTTTGGAAAGCTATAAAGGAAGGGTCAGTGACCTAATTCATCATTATGCAGATTATGACTTGTCATTGAGGAGAAGAGGCGCATCTCAGGAGAGATAGTTCAGTGTATTCCAAGAGGAAGACACCAGTTGGTTGATTTCGGTGTTGAAAGACACACCCTAGTCACCAGGAAGATCATCTAGGTCTTCCATCATTCTTCATTGATTTTGCAGTGCTCCCATATTCTGGGTATTATATTTTAGTTGCTTATTTGTATTCCGGCTAAGATCCTTTTGTCTTTTGATCTAGCCGGGTGTTGTTATTTTATTTAGCCACAGTTGCTTATTTGTATTCCGGCTAAGATCCTTTGTCTGTTGATCTAGTCGAGTATTGTCAGTTTATTCAGCCGTATTCGACCATTTTGTAATCCAAGGAGATATCATAATACAAACATTGCAGTCCTTTGTCGTGTTTATTATTTGTATGATCATTTATATGCGGTAAACCTTTGATCCTACACACACATTAGCAGTGTTTCCTAGACTAGCCAAGTCAAGAACATTACATCTTAAAGAGACATTCGTCGATGTTGTGTCAAGTACTTTTATGGTACTCACACCATTTTACTGTATCCTTCTTTGTCTTCTCATTTCCCTTCTTGTGTTGCAGGTTGAACAGATTTCCCTGAGGGTGGCCATCTCAACTTGGTCCCCTCCTGTGTGGGTTGGGGTTGCCTTTGCCCTATTTTGGCTGTGAAGGGTTTGCAGATCCAAACTCTCTCCATTTCTACTTAAATTTCTACTCGATCTTGACATCGTATCTATAAGTTGTGCCCAATGAGGCGATGTCCAAGAAATCCATTTATGTTTGAATGTATCTATGAAAACAGTTGTGGTATTTTAGAACCAAATGACACTCAGAATATTTGATACCCAATTTGGTGCATAGGGTATGGAAAATATTGGTGAATTCCGGTACTGTCTGGTCCCTTTCTTGACGTAGGATGGTCCATCTGGTGTACTGGTCTTCGTAGCTTCCAACAGGGTAGTATTTTTATTTAATGGCATCTCGGAAGGAATCCCATGTAGGTTCGACCACAAAAATTGCAGATTCCTCCATGGCCCTTTGCTCATAGTAAGTATCCCTCCAGTCTTTAACATGGGGAATGACATTGAGGAGTGAAAAAGTGATATTTTCCCGATCGAAAAAATTGTGAACTGAAAAATATCCTTCGAGCAAATTCAACCATTTATCTACAACATCCACATATATTAGTCCTTCAAATAATGGAATATCAAAATTTACATGTACCTTGAAGGGGGTTGCATGGCCTCCTGATGAAGATGGTTCTCCTATGGGCAACCGTCAAAGGATCTATGTGAAGTTTTCCATCATTTCGTTCCTTTGTCACACGAGGGATTCCTCGAGCAAAATTTTAATAGGATCTCTTACTCCATCATCTTTATTTTCGTCTCCCATGGGTTGTTTTCAGGCTTGACACAGCCGATATGGTAATGGCTCGATTGGTTTGAGTCCCAACTTCTTGTACCCAGACCTTGTCGGGGGCATGCATGAAGAAAAATAAATGAAGAGAAGACCGCTATGATACCACTGATCCAAATTTAGGAGCGAAAAAAACTAATTATCATATTGAATATAATAAACACAGGGATAGCAAGACTAACACAAATATCCAGTGAACAATATCTTCTATTAAATAATGAAATAGGATGAAACTATAAAACTGCAGAACTGAAACTTGCTCAAATGGTGGTAGCTATCTCTGAGAAAAGATGTGGTTTCTATGGGCATCTGTCTGAGTAGAATGGATTACAATGAGGCTCCAGAGGCCCTTTTTATATTACTCATGAATGCCAAAATCCTAGGCATCCAAAAACCTAACCCTAGAAGGTGAACTGCCAAAAGTCATGTGGGCCTTATGGGTAAGTTGGTGTAATTTGGTACCTCAACTTCCTAGGGTCGTAACTTTTTCATACGACCTTCGTTTTAGGAGCGTGCTAGCTCGTTGGAAAGGTCTCTCAGAGAACTACACATTCTGTCATGAGACTCTAACTCCGTCTATATCCTGACTATGGCGAGTCAATAAAACAACGTTTAAGACCCCAAAACATCCCTAGAAGTACAACAATATGTGATGACATGAAAACATACAAAATAAGCCAGTTGGATTAGGCGAGAGGCCACCTGTATCCACTTGGAGAATGTGTGAGGCTTCATAAAGCCCCAGAAGTGTAGAACTCACAATTATAAAGCAGTACAGAAAGACGTGTTGAATAAAAAATGAACATGAGGAGCCAGTTGGAATAGGTGGGTGGCCACCAATATCCTCCTAGATCAAAGAACTCCCAAAATGAAGGAAGCAGAGGTCGGTGAAGGGTCTACATCAAGCGCTACAAGAGAGCTTGATTTTGTCTCAAATACATAATTGATTATCTGCACATCTACCAAAAAGGAGCTTACCCAACCTTCGACATTCGGCAACACAGAGGCAAGCACTGGATCTAAAATGGTGATCCCGCATTGGGGAGACCTGTATAGAAAATCCGTCAGAAGGATTACCCGGGGTTCACAACTCACAGAAACCCATACGTCATAATATTGGATGATCAAGTGTTCCTGAACATCAAGACATCATATCTACACAGGGTTTCTTGTCAGACCCCAGTTTTTCCCTGCATCGAAATATTAGGATGGATAATTCACCATGCATACACGGTGAAATGCATGATCAACAATGCAGAGGGAGAATGTGTTGGTGTTTTCCTTCCAATTGAGGTCCAAAAGTATTCTAAACTCAGGGACCCATAGGAAACGTTAAACACATATTTCATGGTCAAATTTTATGAGTATCATGACACTAACAGGTTACTAGCCTCATGGTGAAAAGAAGACAAAAAATTCACAAATAGAAACATTGGTTGGTACAACACGGTAAATCTCAAAGAACCCTACATGTATTTAATGGCTTTGATTTGTCGATTATATGGAGAAAAGGATTGCTCAAAATTTTTAGAAGCTTGAATGCCCTTGGCGTATACCATGGTGATTTTCGGGAGTCGTTTCAATTGGGGAGTCATTATTTCCAAACATATGAGTATTAATCTGTTACAGGCCCAGACACTGAAGGAAGGAGATTTTCTAATCTTCTACATGGAATCCTACCTGTTGGACGTAATATGCGCAAGAAACATTTTCGTATGTATGAATTTAAGCTGGCATATTGTCGAATTGCTTGTACATGTTTATTTCAGCATCTTATGGGAGAATATGTACAAAATATTGTATCCCATGATATGTGATGAGTTCATAGCCAGGATATACTCCATTATCTTTAGAAAGGAATTCCCTAGGATTTCGGTGGCAGCCAAAAAGACGATATCTAAAGTTGGCCATTGGTACCTCGAAGAGACAAGCATCTATATCAGGGTGTTCAGAGCTACTATGCACCCCACCTACTCCTCGTTCATGTCCCAAATCATCTCATATTTGGATATATTTGTTACCAGACCATTTTACAAGGTTATAATGCTTCCCTGGTAAAGGATAAGAAGAGATCTTTCATTCCCTATGGTTTTCATATAGGATTTTATATAGTCAAGGACACTGTGCAAGTGAAACAAGAAGGGTTAAATTAGCTTGAGTATCAGTTCTCCACAGGCCACTTTCACAAGCATGATCCAAATGGTTTAGTTCCCTATCACGCGTCACATGTATCCTCCTATTGGTTGTATGCTCATGATAGTTTTGAAGATGAAATCTTTACAGAGGACGCCCAAGACTTGCAGGAGGTGCTCCATAGAAGGGCTAACCCTAATATGACCAGATTCAAAGTGATGATTATGGATGAGTAGGTTGAGACAATAGAATAGACATCTCAAGAAGCCCTCAGGGTAAGAGAATAATACAGAGCAGTATAAGCAGTAGAGGCATGGAGGAGGGGGATACTATTACTAGAAGAAGCTGAAAGAGTTGTACAAATATGGGGAGAATATCCCCCACTTAATCCTTTGATAGGACCCTTGAAGATTACCCTGGTCGATAGAATCCATCCTTAGGAAGAGATAAATGGCTCACTGAAAATTCCAGCAGAGGTGACCATTGACCAAGAAAATCCCAACCCCATGTCACCACAAGCAGGATCATCAGTGACTACTACATCTCAGCCAAGGTCAGCAAGAGTATCAAGTGGGATGGGTATGCCTACTATCCTCATATATTCAATCATCATATATGACAATGAGGAGGGTTCATAAGCTTCGCGCATAACCCTAGTACAAATCACACAAGAGGAGGAACCAGGGGAAACATCTACTCCATCTTTCGATGTTTTGATCTCAAATCCCCAGGAAGGCATCCAAGAGGCTAGGAACACTCTGGACATTGAATTCATCATTCAACTGGGAACACGGCCTCAGAATGGAAGCTCCAAGAATGACTTGGGTGTTGGTGAACAAGAAGAAGAAATGTAGCAGTTGAAAATCGACATCTCAACGGTCGAACCCCCAGCTAATGTCGATCATTTGCCTACTTCCCCATCTAGGACCAAGACTCCACCAGTCGATGAGCACCAGCAGGAGGCCAAGTCACCAGAACATACAAAATTTTCCCTTGCTAAGGAACTAAGAGAACCTGCCATAGAACACCTCTACACAGCAGGAAGCCTAGGCGGTACTCTTCCCTGGGGAGATCAACAAATTCCTAAACTATTATATGAAGTCGTTAATATACAAGAAATTTCTTATGACATGAAAAGGAAAGTTGTGATGAGAAGAGAAATCAAGAAAAGGTATATCACACTCGAATAACACACTTTTCATAACCACAGAGGAGATGTTGTTCGACACAGAAAGTGATAAGATGACTGAGCTAATCAGATCAAGGATGGCCATAACTGATGCTACTTTAGACATGGAAAAAAGAGATAAAAGGGAGGTGTCTTCCATGAAGAAAGAACTAGACCATCTACGACATCAAGCGGAGTACTACCAAAAATCAACACAAGTGGTAGTACTCTTGAAATGTGAGTTCCGAGAAATGTATGCACAATTCACAAGTGAAAGAGATCTCTTCACCGCTTGCATTGTTGATTTCCAAGAAGATACCCTCATGGGGCTGGCAACCTGTAAAGACATGCAACGATGGTATGAAAAGGCACATCAAGCCTTAGAATGGATATACTACATCAATGAAGTGCATAAGGGCCGAGATACAAAAGAGCATGGCATCCAAGTGTTGATGGATAGTAGCATCGCCTGAATAAGGAAAGTAGTTGAACACTAGGTTAGCATGGTCCAGGAACCTCAGAGAAAAATGCAGGAAATATGGGGAAAGTGTGAAAAAAGTTGGGAGAAAATCAATTGGGAAATGAGGAACACTGACCTACCAAAGTTTGGTAAACAGGAGGATTTCGTTGATTTGCATGACATAGTTAAAGAACATGAAGAGCAAGACCTTGCATGGGAAGCAGAGATTTCGCAGATTTCAAGCATGATACTGGGTCAAGTGAAGAAATTCATGGAACCCCCGATTAAAGCTATTGTAGTCCTACAATGCTTAAGTTCCAAGATAATCAAGTATAAGGAATGGGAAATAGAGAGAAAGGAGGTCCTCTTCACTCTTATGGATCAGCACAGGTTCCCATATGCAAATACATGCAGAGATCTCTTCTTCATGTGGTCAGAGTACGAGAAGAACAATCCACTTCAGTAAAACCACTAGATGATCAAAAGATAAGCAAAAGATAACAAATAGATAGAATCTACCACGTGGTGTTTTCTTAACTTAACACAACTTTAGTAGCTATTTTTATTTTAGTTATTTTTTACAAATAAGGGCATCAACATTGGACATGAGGTCGATTTTTGGAGAGAATTTTTTTTTTATGAAATTTTGTAAGAGAACTATTTATGTGCAAGTTATTTTAATTAAGAAGTTTTGTTTAAAACCAAATACACTTCTATCATCTAAGGCATGAATGTGATTGGATCGAGGGGGATTATCTCTGTCTTCAGATTTAATATTTGTTGTTGTATTGAGTAAGAGTTGTTGTATCTATTATTTAAAGTTATCTTATAATGTTGCAACAATTCTTTTATTCTCGTTGATGAATAGAAATCAATTGTGTTAACCTGTGATTGATTATAGAGCATTGAAAATTATTTTTTCTTGTGCTAACTTCTTGTCACGTGTATATTTTATTTTTGTAACTGTTATCTCAGACAATGTTGAATGTCTTCTAATCAAAATGGTGTTAATTCTAGTTTGAAGTAGTTTAGATCTTCTTCCTCTGCATGCTACAGTATAAAGGTTATCCTGCAACCCAGCCTTCCCCCAACACATAGTTAGCTTCCCTCTATCATCTAGTTTAAAGATCTATTTTTATTTTGTTATAAACGTTAGAAAAGGACTAAAAAGAGAATTTCACAGCCTAAGGAAAAGGCGTAACAAAAAAAACATATATGTCAATCACGATTAAATCCCATTGATAATTCCAGCCAGATCACAAATCTAGAGAACCTTACCACTCATCAAATGCTTACGAGTCTAATTGGGCCTCTTAAGCGGGTTTGGTTACTGTTGTTGAGTTAAAGGGATCTCAGACCCCTCAATGGGTTGTTACCTAAGCTTTGTTACATAGCAGAGATCACACCCTTAGCTAGAGCATTTGGATTTATGAGTCTACGTGAGGAAGACCAAAATCAAGGTACAACAAAGAAACCAACTAATAATAAAGAGGAGTGGAGAAATACCCAGTAATTTGAGTTCAAATAGCTACAACCAACACACCAGAGAACCAGGAAAACAAAAAATAAGACCTAGGAGCCAGGTTCCAAAACGTCGGCCTTCCAAGCAAGCTCTAAAAAATTCTTCATTAGATTCAAGATATAACCAGGATACTCGACCTCTCGCTTGAGTCCACTATCTTGGAGGCCTAATATTAGGTGGGCTCGGCCATGGATTCTCCCAATTCACATGGATACAAATTCCTTTGTCCCACAATGCTTTCACAAATTCAAACTAGAACATTCAATACACAAAACTGAGAGTGACATTCACATGTGGGAGGGGGTGGGATCTATCCTCTGAAAGCTCTCATATTGGTACTACTATAATGGTTAACCTAGAAATGAGCCATGTGGATATTAAATTATGGATGATATGCTACTAATTATGAGATTAGGGAATGATATAATGAGAGCTCACCCTGTCTTGGATACATAGGCATAAAGTTAAGTTGGAGGCCATTTTGGCCCAATAATATGATTCATGGTTAGGTTCTCATCTCACATGATAATAGGAGACCTTGTCCAAAGTGTTTTCCTCTTATTTGGATTTGTAAATTACCATTACTAATTTTGATTTGACTAGGATATAGACGTCGATCACGACTTTGATAACCACAAGGGAATCTCCCAAAACAATTAATGATTTACCTCTCGATTCCTTGGCTAATTGAATTCCCCTTGGTAGAGTGCAGGTTTATTCTAGATTGTTAGATATTGTGTTGAGAACCCAAGCAAACATGGCTACTATTGTTCCTCCGGGATCATAGTGTCTTTGCATTATAATCTAATTCTGGTAAAAGAATTAGGGTTGTAATTAATGAAGCCTATTTAATGACTTGAGATACTCCATTGTAAGAAGCCTGAAGTAGACTCAAGTGGTCGATGTTGGCCTGGCTTGGTCGGCTTAGACAAGGTTAATAGATATCTATTATGTGTTGGTTTTCCCGGTTAAGGGTTTCCAAGGCAAATCTCTAGTGTTCATAGTTGTGCTATTCCTATCTCAATTTTTAACATGGTATTAGAGCTATGTAGACCTGAAACCATGGTGAATGATACAGTGAATTGATGTGGAGCATAGGTAGAAGCACATTGAGGATGAAGTACTCGGTGAATGAGTGCTTTGGATCATTGTATTTGGATAGGGATGCTAGTAAAGAAGTTGTTAGATGCTTCTTGCATCATTTTCTCCGGCATATAGTGAATCAATGTGGACCATAAGTAGAAGAGAAATGATGATGAAATACTCAGTGAATGAGTTCTTTGGATCACTGTGTTTGGAGCAATGAGGATGTTGATAAAGAAGTTGGTAGATTCTTCTTTCCTCATTTGCTCGGGCATATAATGGATCAACAAGGAGCATAGGAAGAGGTGCATTAAGTAATAATTACTCGGTGAATGAGTGCTTTGGCTCACTGTATTTGAAGCAAGGAGGGATGTTGGTAAAGAAGTTGGTAGATGCTTCTTGCATCATTTTCTTGGGTGTATAGTGGATCAACATGGAGCATAAGTGGAGGTGCATTAAGGAATAAGTACTCAATGAATGAGTGCTTTGGCTCATTGTATTTGGAACAAGAAGGGATGTTGGTAAAGAAGTTGGTAGATTCTTCTTGCATCATGTTCTTAGGCATACAATGGTAAGATAAGTACTTGAAGAAGAAGGGATGCTTGCAATGAAATAGGTTGATGTTTCATAGCATCACATGCTCGTACATACAATTTTGATTATTTTTATGGAGTTGGATTTCATCACATGTAAATGGACATATGACTATAAGACCTATTTAGGCATGCATACCCTTGGTTTGATGGTTCATCGTATAAAGTATAGACATAGACCTAGGTAATAGGGGGACATATTGTATTCATGATACCTAGTTTATAAACTTTGAGGGGGTAGGTGTTTATCCCAAGTCAAGTTTAAAAGGGGAATGTTGGGTTAATATTGACTCGGTCATAAAGTGGTTAAGATAACCTTGATTCAATCATTGTTGATTTTATCGGTGATGGTTTATGGGCCCATGGTATTTGATGTGAATCTTTGCATGTATATCTCCATGTCATGCATGTGTTTGTGTGACTATCTCCACGCCATGCATGTCCTTGCATATATTTTCATTTCTATCTCCACACCATGCGCATATCACATGGATATATCCACTCATGCATGTCTTCGCATGGCTATCTTGAGGCCATGAATGTCTTTGCATGGCTATCTTGAGGCCATGCATGTCTTTGCATTGTAATCTAATTTTGGTAAAAGAATTAGGGTTGTAATTAATGAATCCTATTTAATGGCCTGAGATACTCCATTGTAAGAAGCCTTAAGTAGCCTCAAGTGGCCAATTTTGGCCTAGCTTGCTCGGCTTAGAAAAGGTTAATAAATATCTATTAGGTGTTGGTTTCCCAGTTAAGGGTTTCTAGGGTAAATCTCTAGTGTCCATTTATGTGCATGATTTCTCTGTGTATCTATTTCTCTCTCAGTTTTTAACCAGTGGCTCGTTGTTGTGGATCTTGGTACTGCACTTATGAGTATCTCGACAGAAGACCAGACAAAGTTGGAGAGGAAGGCAAGGAGTAAAATCTATAACTGTCTTTCAGATTTAGTGCTACTTAATGTCTCGGGAGAAATTACAACCAAGACATTATGGGATAAGTTAGGGAATTTGTATCAGTCAAAGTCCCTAGTAAACAAATTATTTCTTTGAAAAAGTTTGTATCATCTTAGGATGGAAGGTGGAGATTATGTGACAGAGCATCTAAATGCCTTCAATACTCTGGTAGATCAACTTGTCTTTGTTGATATTAATCATGTAGAAGAAGATACGTGTATTACCTTGTTATGTTATTTTCCAGACTCCTGGGATAATCTGTTTGTAGAAATTGGTAGTACCACTACATCTGCATTGATGTATGAGGATGTTGTTTCTTCCTTGTTATTGGAAAAGATGAGGTGGAAAAGCATGGATAGTTACAGAACAAATGCTTTATTTTTAATAGGTTGTCCCCAAGATAGGAATGAGAATAAGACTTGNAGGAAAATATTTGAGGAAATGTTGGAAGTGTGGTAAAGTCAAGCATTATAAGAAAGATTGCAGGTCTAAGAATGTTGATAAAGCAAAGGGATACGATGATGCTCAATGGTGTCGGGTTAGGATGGGTATTATGGGAAAAGGTGATGGTTACTACATGTTACCTGGTCAATCAATCAGCCTCATCAGTGTTGGATGAAAAAACTCCACACAAGGTATGGACTGGTAAGAAACCCTCTAGAACATCTCAGGGTGTTTAGTTGTGATGCTTATGTACATGTTTCAAAGGAAAATAGGAGTATGTTGGATAATAAAGCTGAAAAGTGCATCTTTGTTGGTTATAAATATGGTATAAAAGGCTATAAAATTTAGAACCGATAAACTAAGAAGATTTTCTATAGTCGAGATGTTGTTTTTAGAGAGGTTAAAGATGTTCCCAAACAGGAAATCCTACCAAGGCAAGAAGAACCTGAGAAAATAGAGTTTTAGTTGGATGATGCAAAATCTAACTCAACTGAAGAAGATGAATCATAAGAAGAAGAACCTCATACTCGAATATTGACGAGACCGGTGAGGAAAAGAAGGAAACTAGAAAGGTATAGTCCACCTAATTTTTGTGCTAATTTTTCCGTATCTATTACCGATGATGTTCTCGTAACTGTCAGGGAAGCAATGAATTCAAAGGACAGTAAACTTTGGAAGAAGGTCATGGTTGAATAGATGGATGCCTTGGATAAGAATGAGGCTTGGGATCTAGTTGAGTTGCAAGCTGGAAGAAATTTTGGTGGTAGAAAATGGTTGTTTAAGAAGAAGTTGAATGGATAAGGCAAAGTGGAGAAATAAAAATCTTGGTTAGTAACAAAAGGTTATTCCCAGGTAGAGGGAATTGACTTTAGTGAAATTTTTCTCTTGTTTCCAAGTTAAATTCTATTAGATTTCTTTTATCTATTGTTGTTTCTTTTGATTTTGAAAAAGAATAGATGTATTTGAAGACAACATTCTTACATGGGGATTTGCAAGAAGAAGTCTACATGAAGCAGCCATAAGGATTTGTAGTGAAGGGAAAGAAAGAGTTTCTTTGTAAGCTAAATAAGTCACTACATGACCTGAAGAAATCACCTAGGATTTGGTACGAAAATTTCAACACATACATCATTGCACTGGGATTTGTGAGAAGCAGGGCTGATCACTATGTATATTCTAAGAAGTTTGGTAATCACTTCAGTTATGTAGTGTTGTATGCCAATGACATGTTGTTGGTAGGAAACAACATGGATGTTATCAAGGAGGTGAAACCGCAACTATCCTCCAAATTTGACATGAAGAATCTTAGTGTTGCTAACTTCATTCTAGGAATGGAGATTAAAAGAGATAATGAAAACAGGAAACTCTGGTTGAATCAGAGAAAACATGTTGAGACAATATTGCAAAGGTTTAATATGTAGGAGTGTAAACCAGTCAAGGTTCCTATTCTTATAGGTGTAAATTTAAATGCATATCAGTGTACAAAGACACAGGAAAAGGAAGAGGAAATGTCTCATGTTCCATATGCTAGTACGATTAGCAGTTTGATGTATGCAATGGTCTGTACTAGACCGAACATTGCACATACAGTGGGAGTTTTGAGCAAGTATATGTAAGAAACAGGGAAGGATCATTGGACAATATTAAACATGGTTTTCAGGTATTTGTGTGGCACTACTAGTTATGGACTATGCTACCAAGGAAGACCAGGATTGGATAGAGTGTTTGACCTACATGGGTTTGTTGATGCATATTGGGTTGGAGATCCAGATTGAAAAAGATCTATAAGTGGGTATGTGTTTAACCTATTTGGAGGAGAAATTAGTTGGAAGAACAAAATATAGGTTGTAGTGGCACTCTCAACTACATAAGTTGAATACGTGGCAGCCACTCATGCAAGCAAGAAAGCGGTATGGTTATAGAGATTTTGTTCAGGTATTGGGTTGGTACAAAAAGCAGTAAAAATAGATTGTGACAGTCAGAATGTAATCTTCCTGGAAAAGAACCCAACTTATCATTCAAAGACAAAACATATTGATGTTCAGTATCACTTTGTGAGAGACATGGTTGAAGACAATAAAGTGTTGTTGGAGAAGGTTGAAACCTTGAAGAATGTTGCAGACTCCTTAATGAAGTATGTCAGTACAAAGAAGTTCTCTTTGTCTAGAGAATCAATGGGTGTTGATGCCCTAAATTTGTGACAGTATCAGTCATTGGAAACCCATGCTTGCAAAGAAAACAACTCATAGAGGATCCCCTCGCTTTTACCACCCCTATGTTTGAAAGATATGTTTGTGAAGATAGAGATATATTATTTGACTTAGTGTCTTGAAGGTGAATATTGGAATTCGAGAATCCTTCAATTCATCCATGAAATCACAAGATTAGAAAACCCATAACTTAAATCTCTCCAAGGTTATTTTTAATTTCCAATCTCACTAGCTCTTGGGGTGTGGATAAGTTAGTGATGGAGTGCATTATTAAGGCACTCTGTTATGTGAGGTCATCGAATCAAAACCTTGTATTACCATGTGTGTTTCATGTGGGAAAATGTGGGCACGCATGGAGGTGATAATCATAGCAGTCAGAATTGACCCCATGTCACACAAGTATGTGCCCGACTTATTTGTTGATTCCAAGAAGACTTTGCCTTCGCTACAAGGCTAGGCCTCGCAAAGGCACATGCCAAAGTAAGTTGTTTATATCTTAGGCTCATGTCCTTTTCAATGTTGATAAATGGCTCAACTTTAGGATTTTTCAAAAGTTTTGAAGGGCCAAGACAACAATTCCCCGTGTTTCCCAATTATTTATATTAGTAGATACTAATTTAAGCAAACAAGTGAATCATCTAAAGGAAATTGGAGCGTTGAAAGAAATATAGGCAACAAAAAATCTCTATTTCACTCCCATGTTTTTTGTGAATGATATTCTAATGTTTGTAAATGGTTCCATAAGAGATCCAAAGGGCTATGAACAAATGTTGAACATACATGGGAAAACAACAAGTATGGAGATAAATGCCACCAAACTCACTATAATATGTAATGGGTGCCAACCCCTTCAAATAACAGATCATTGGAATTTTACTACCATTCAAAGAACACCCTTTTCATGTGGGTATGAGTACCTAGGTTTGAGATTAAATGAAATGACTATGGTGTCAAGGATTGGATGTGTTTATACAAGAAGGTTAAAAACAAAGTTAGTTATGTGGTGTAAAAAATGCCTATTCCTTGGTGGAATACTAACACTAGTCAAATATTTTCTTGAAGCCACTATTATGTATTGGTTGTTGGATTACATACCAAAATTTTTCCTCAACAAGATAAGGAAAAATATTTTTAGCTATCATGGACAGACATGAAATAAAAGGAAGGGATGAACTTGATAAAATGGCAACAACAAGAAAAACCAAAGGTAATGGGAGTTTGGAGATTCAAGAATATATTCCTATTTGGGAAGGCATTGACAACAAAAATTCTATGCTATCTCATTTCCTCAAATGGCCCTTAGTAACAAAACATGTGAAAAAATTATATAGATCCTCTATCCACAAAAGGATGGATAAGAAACCCATCAAACAAATACTCCAATGGATCAACGTTTTGGAAAGTCGTTGTTATCTCTAATCCACATATTTTTAGTCTGGAAAATTGGAAATGGAAAAAGTGTCAGATTAGGATGGGACCCATGGATTGGAGGTAAATGGATATATAGATTATTTGAATAAGTAAAATGAATTTTAAATCAAAGTGGATATCATTATTTCACATATACCTACTCTCCAAACATTCACTCTCTATGGAAATTGAGATGGAAATCAAAGCAAGAGTTTGGATTGGTAGGTGCCCAAATAGAAGAATGGAGGTAATTCAAACATGCCTTGGTTGTTGTATCCATTAGGCTAAGAGACGAACAATACTCTCTAGTTTGGTCAACAAACCCATCAAGAGGACCATGCACAACAAATTTGGGATACTTATCAATTTTTCCAAGTCATAAGGTAGGGGGTTTTCATTAGTGGTGGATAGTAGCATGGAAACTAAAGATTCCCCTCAAGGCTCACTATTCTTATGGTAGGCTCTATCAAACAAAATTCTAACTTTGGATAACATCCAAATGAGGTCTTGGTAAGGTCCATGCATATATTTTTATGCAAGGAGAACAATGAAGGAGTGAGGCATTGCTTCCTATCCTTCCACTTCACAGAGTCAATGTGGGATATTCTAGAATCCCTAACGAAGACAAATTATCATCCTTGTCCCAACCCCTTCGAAAATTTTGAAAAATCTTGAAGATAATCTAGTTATTGACATTGAGAATGACGCAATGGAAAATCATACTTCTACTCAATTTACAAAATCTAGATTAAGACTAGCATGGGTGAGTAACAACTCGAGATATTACCAACTTACTTTGTCATATGCCTTTGCAAAGTCTAAATTCATAACAAAGGAATAAGTATTGTTGGGTTTATAGAATGTAAGGTTTCTTGTGCAATGATAGCAACATCATGTATGTGCCTTTCATCTAAAACTCCAAATTATTCCTTTGAGACAACAATTGATAGGATATGCTTCATTCTAAGAGTTGTGAGTTTTTTTATAATATTGTAAATGGATGTACACAGAGATATGAGCATATACTCCTCAAAAGACAAAGGATTGTCCTTTTTTGGAATCAAAGCAAGGAA
>ML797630.1:112168-131381 GCA_009831015.1 Picea engelmannii
TTAACTATCTAAGTTCATGATATTTTGGAACATTTTTCAAGGCTTTCTAAACATTTCTAGGGGCATCATTTCCCCAACATCAATCTCGACTCAAGTAGCCAATCTCTCTCTCTCTCTGGTTTTATGACTCCTTAAGTTAACTATATAATGGACGTAGTGGTTGAACATCTAATGTTACATATCACTACTCACACTCATATAAATGGATCAAATACCACCCCCAGGGTTGTATAAAAAAGGGTCTCGATATTGACATATTTTGGTTCATGATATTTTGGAACATTTTTCGAGGCTTTCTAATGCATTTCTAGGGGCATCATTTCCCCAACATCAATCTCGACTCAAGTAGCCAATTTTCATTCCAACTAGCTAAAGAGAACCCAAAATAGGGAACCAACTAAGAATTTTTTATCTTAGCAAGGATCCCCTTTTTTTTGTCCAATAAAGCATTCCCGCCCAACACTAATCATGCTACAATTAGGATTATTTCTTTTATGGGTTTTGCTTCTTAGATTTTTGGGAATTATTCTAAAATATAGTTCTAGCCTCTTGTCATGGGATTTTTACAAATGAGCATAGGGGTCACATTTCTTCTTAGAGATAATATACTATTGGGTAGAATGGGGGTTTTCAAACCGAGGGTTCAATAGTGTTTACCAACAAAATCCCATAGGTAACGACATATTCAATCTTCAAGGACTGAAGAGGGTCTCACCCAAGATTCCATGAGAATCACATAGACCATCGGTCTTGTGCAGGGTGTGAAGGAATAAAACATATATGAAACCTTCACGAACCAATCATTCGACCATTCATAACTACCACAAGCTTACTGTGTGGAATAATATAAGACATGCATACATTTAGACCATAACTCATCAGATGCAAAGATAAATGTGTTTCATAATTTATTGATTAAGCTCAAAGGCAGTCAAATACATTTCCATACACATAGGTCGAATCCTGCTCATGATGCATTGACAGTCAAAACAAAAAAAACTCATGCACTCAAATCTATGTTCTCTCTCATATTCACACACAATATCTTTGAACATATGAATTGATACCAAATAGAATCGGAGCTCTAACTCATCTACAACTTACACATTATTTTACCACTCGATCACTCTAGTGAATAAAAACCCAACCCTTTCATATATACATGCACCCCCCCCATATCTTCCATGGAGCGTGGCAATAATAACAAACTTGTTAGCTCATCCACAACCTCGACCATGACTAGTCGGGTTGTTACAAAAATAGTTACAATGATTCCTAAAGATCTTTGTGTATCTGACATGCATGTGATCTCTTTAAGTCCTTTGGCGTAGTACAAAATGGGTTTGCATGTGTTATCCCCCACCCAGCCTAGGGGTAACTAAGGAGATGATGTCTTGAGGACCGTAGGTTGCAGACATGGAGTGTCGAGAGCTGGATGGACAACACATCCCACAAAGCCCCTCTTCTTCACCATGCTTCACCATCATCATCAAAAATGGAGTAGTGTCCACCACACTGACTTGATCCACAGAGGGCAACATGTCTTGCTTCATGAGGTAACTAGTCAGGTTTCATGGTGAGCATCATTTTAATACTTGGGGAATTTGGATAAGTTTTAGATGTTTATTTTTTATCATGAAACGTTTGCTCGGAAGTTATGTTTTTTACCATTCTTCACCTTGGTGGTTATCCTCAGGTTTCTAGTAAGTTCGCCACCCTCAGGGAAAGGGGTGCTACTGGGGGTCCTTCTTTATGGGTTGTCATGCCATTCTCGACCATATTTTATCACTTTTCATCTTCATTCCTCTCTGTATCCTCTTATTTTGTGTTGTGTGCTTACATGTAACCCAAAATGTTTTATACCCCATTCTCTTACGGGAAGAAGGGGATGAAGGCCCAAAGGTTGTCGCAGCTAGCGTCAATAAATAAAAAGAAAAAATAAGCCACGATTAAAATGTAGTGGCAGGGATACAAAGGGAAATAAAATCCATAGTCCAAAAACATGAGCTCTACCTTTCTAGGTGCCCACCCTAAGTCTTGAGTGTGAATGAGCCTCACCTATTTGAAAAGGACTTATAATTATCCCACTTGGAAGGAAACACATTTAATGCATAAAATCAATAAACCTTGTAAAGGGGACTTGCAAACCATCTAAAGAAAATAAAAAAAAATGTAATTATAGGGCTTGGAAAAAGGTTGTGCCCCAAATGAAAGGTAACTCAAGAATGTAACACAGCCTCTACAAAGGCACCCATGGAAATGAGACCATATGAGACCCTTGCATTTCAATGACCCCATGCCCAAAAGTTTATCCATCATCCACCTCACATTCATCACATGGGCTATATAGGGTTCACACAAGAAACACTCATGTACTTGGGGAATTGGCTAACCGATAGGACCTTTTGATAACTCTCCCATATTTAAATTTGGTAAATTGCATAAAGTCTTTGAGCATGTGTTTAATTATAAAGGGGGGACCTGATGTACTTGTTTGGGTGGATCTTGTATTAATATTGATTTAGTTGGCATGATTCATATGACTTCTGGACCCTTGGAGGGCATACCTTGTTTATCTTTGTAGGATCTTGCTTGGTGATGTCATTCATGGAGGTACTAAGGCTCTTTGGATCTCCATGGGGGCATGAAATCCCATAGGATTGATGTTGTTCCCCACATGTTGGAGGGCATTGATGATGAACGTTGCACACTTGATGATGTCATTGGCCCGTGAAACAGGCCTGGGAAGATGAACCATGCATGATGCCACCCTTCTATGCTTGAACGTTGGCATAGCTCACCTTGACATCACATTTAGAGAGGTTTATGTGTCGTGGAAGCTTGCATTTGGTGATTTTGTGGGTTGTTACCCCACATTTTGTAGGCTAGTGTGATGATGTGACCCCATAGAAGGTGATGTCATAGCCTTAGGAAGCAAGGTCATCCAACGACCACCCTTGAAGAAGAATTTGGGGACTAAATTTCCTCTATTTTGTCATTTTTGTCATTATTTATCATATGTGGGAAAAAGTCAAATCATTTTGGTTAAAGTCAATGTAAAAACGTGAATTTGAACGTAAATTAGTGGATTTAATTGTAAATTTGAATAGATTGAGCTTGGATTTCCTCTATAAATAGAGGCAAGCCTCACTTCATTTTTCATAATTCATCATTGAGACATTATTCTCTCTCTCAAAAAAAATCGGCCCTCGTATTTTCTTGTGCAAATGGGGTGATGTGATTTTCTTTGTGGAAGTCTTTCTCTTGCAAATAGTCTTGGAGGTGAAATTGTTGTACTTTGGAGTATTGGATTGTGATCTAGGCTTGATCTTGGTGAATGATATTTGTAGGTTTGCTTTGGTTTGATGGTAAATTTATGCCATTTTGTTTTATTACCTTACTTGGAGAAACCCTAGGAGGGTTAGGATTGTCTATCCACTCCTTCAAGCTAATTTTAGGATTTAAGTGCGGACATTCAAGGGTCACGATTGGGTATCCCCTTGGAAATATTCTTGTCTAGGGTTTCAAAACTAGGGGTAAGGATTTTTTGTCCCCTTGGGGTTTGAAAACTAGTTTCCCATTAATTAGCTAAGCTAGAAGATTTGGAGAAAGGGGACGACTTGGGATCATAAGGATTTGGGTTCAAGGTTTAAGTCTCCCTCCCTTGTCTTGTAACCTACTAGTTAATGTTTTGACTCCATTGCTCAATAGTTAAGGCACTAATCATTGCATTAAAAAATGTGAATATTGCTCTCTTAAAATCATTGGATATGTGGATGAATTGATCTCACTCTAAGCTATCTTTTAATGCTAAAACAATTTCATTTCTTACAATTTTACTTGCTATTGTAACAAAAAATTAACTATAGCCATTAGGGTTGAAACAAAACCTCTGTCTTACTCTCGTTTTCTTATTTTTTCACCGCAAAGAATTGTGTTTGAATATTGAAAATTAATCTACTTGTTAAGGGATACAAATTGGCATATTTACTTTCTAATTTTTGTGGTGAAAACTTGTTGTAGAAAATGTTTGTTGCAGCCATCTAGGGTTGTTATAMATTTGTTGATAAMKCTTACTTTACAACCTATTTAACTGTCAAGATTGTTATTCAAAYRTTGGAGATTTATCTTCTAGTCAAGGACTTTCATTTCCAATAGTTATTTTTTTATTTTGAYGGTGATATCTTGCAATTGTTACTATTTTTTCTTGTTGATGTAATTTAAAGTCTRCTGCAATTTTTGGATAACAAGTTTTCTTKTTGCATTCCCTAGTGTTCGAGGGTTTAATTTCATGAATTTTGGTCTTGGGATATTYGCTCTAACATTGATGTTGCAGGTCATCAATCAACTTKCCTCTCTCCTCTACCAAAATCATCATTYTCCAAACCCTAAGCACTCTCATCTAGTGACCAAAGGAGGGATCCTTTACAAACCCTTTCCTAACACTCTCCACCCTCCCCCCCCCCAAGGTCACCTGGGAAGCCTCCCTTGTGGTGGARTCATCCATCACTAAAACGAGGGGAGTAATTACTAAGGTGATAGTGGTTCTTACTCCCCACTTGTGTCACACTAATGACACTTTTGGTTGGTTTTKCCCAAGCGATAGTTTGTGTGATAACAACATGCATAGTAAATCCTTGGTTGGTGTAGACGATGAAACTTGGCACYGTGTAGTGCATATTCTTGAGCACACACRTAGTGATGACTTGTGGTGCGCACGTAGCCTATGMCAAACCTTAGGTGCCAACAAGMGCCCTACATTATTAATTGGCTCGTCCTTGAGCYAATGATGTTATTTATGAATTGACAAAGAATAYTGATGACATCATCTTGAATATTGGCTCGATKAATTCTTTGAAATGGCCATTRACCTCATCAAAAATTTCTATTATCTCCTTCATCTTTGTGCAAAATTCCTCAACATCACTTGACGTGATCATCGGTGAGGTAAGGTTGATATGCTCCCCAAGTTGGAGKATYAGGSTTTCCTTTACTTGCRCATCCACTAGTTTGTAATGGTGTAGTTGAGCCTTCTTAAYTGGGTCAAGTATAATATCTAAAAACTTTGGTTGCTTTGTGTGGGAAAACATAATCRTTTGAATTTGGGTGGMAATTTTTGTCATGGCCTCCTRTCATTCTATTGGTGGTAAGGAGGGCAGTGTTTRCTTCTTCTATTTGWTCTAGGCCTCAATTGCATGGATCTAATCATCAATTATCTTGGTTTCAGGGGCATCTTGGAGGTGCGTCCAAAGTTTGAAKTTGTATTCAACCACCCCCAACAAATATACTATGTGTTCTTGTCCCTTTTTTAGTGCCTCCTTTGCGACAAMATTTRTTGTTGCAACCCCCCTTCCTTTRAGTGGGGAGAATGCTTTAGCTTCTCCTGAAGTTCTAAGTTTTGTTGTTGTAGGTATTGGACTCTCTCCTTTACTTTTATAGTTTTTCRTGGTSCARGKAGGTCTGGAATGTCTTTAGTTGTACTCGACACWTGGACATAAAATTTGTCAACTACACTGATCAATGCCTTGTGAGYGATGATTTCTCCTTCATGGCTTGCTTTAATCTCATTGTGTGCAKCKTTGATCTCTTTRTGGGCCACGATCTCCTGGTTCTACTTGTCTCGGGTGTCCCTATGTGCAGTAAWTTCTTGGTCATKCTTTTGTTGTAGTTCGACATAGGATTGGTTGAGTATATGGTGTTGGTACCCCATTTCATTCATTATCTGGTTCATATATGTCTGCAAGTCCTATAAAGGAACMTGCRCCAATGTTAGTTCAACGTATGGTAATGAGMGAGGGTCTGCAGTAGTGTAATGTCCCCCAGCCCAGYTGAGGACCATTATGTGTGGAAAACTCATAAAAATTAAAAATTATTGCTAACTAATTTCTTGTATCTTATCAACTACAAATTCCAACCAAATTTAATTATTGTCTGATACCACTAATTAGATGCACCTACAACATGCTAAAATCACATATGAATGCAACTAATAACTTATTACAACAACATATAAATTATTTTTATTCACAGAGTTCATGCACACCAATTTAACTCATAAATACAACACATAAATAGATAAACACTTATCTTTTAATTTTTTTGTGCAACCARCTGCTTGGGATGGATGTTCCACCCAACCATAGAATTKTTGTTCCAAATATTAACAAMAATTCACCCCTGAGTTGRGGATAGCAATCCACAAAAGAGGGAGGTCTCTCATTGTCCACTCACAGCTCAGAAAACCCACAACCCACAAGTATTCTCCTATAGTTATYTGGATTTTTCACCAACTCTCTTCCTCTTGACCTACCCAACCCAAGGAMTGTACCCATTCAYTGATMTCAKCYCCTTGAGCATCCCATTCATTTATCAATGTCTCTMTGGAAWAGGTAACCAAGAATCCCTCCGYTGGGAACTCAAGGGAACTCACTTCTAGGAAAAMTACCAACAACAAACACTTGTTGTTAMAATGCAACTCACTYTGGAGTTCACTCTTYAGGATTGACAACATGGMTCTTCAATCTTCAGCTCCAAAATKCTCCARCATGCTCTRTAATTCTCCCTCCATGGTCACTTCAACTCCAAGMTTTCTTTTCCTGCCATCTACATGTTGTTCATGCCAAAACTTGATTGTCTAAARGTTGTTGTAACTACATACAAATTTCCTCTCCTTTGGMTTTCTTGTGTGACTCACACACTTTCCCAAGTTGATTGTACTCAACCCCCGTGCTCCCAATAAMTATGGGATGTKACTTCTCACACCCACTCTCTTACATGCATTCAATGATTGGCTTTGGGAACACTCAATCAAAAAAATAGAGTTTAATACATGATGATAATAAAATTTAGGAATGTGGGTGAATTAATAGAGACAGGTAATTCCCCCTTGGACCCCTCTCTTATACATTCTCATGGACCCTCCCCTCTCTTGTGGATTAATTCATCCCCCATCTCTGTACATGTCCCCTTATCAGTTGTCATCACATTTTATTATTAAAAACTTAGAAATACATTTCGCCTATACATCACTTGGTCGTAGCCACACACTATATCTACATTAAGCATAAATTAAACTAGGGATTATATCAGGGATGTTACATTCCCCTTGACATACAATTGTGTGTCATCCTTTATGCACACTATGTCGATATACATATATATACAAATTTACATCAGAATACTTTAAGAAATAAATTCTACAATTCCACAACTCCAACAACAAGTCCAACCAAAATCTCATGTTCCTCTCAACCCACAGACCTAAGGAATGATTCATTCATTTATCAAGGCTAACCCAAGGAATGTGTTATTATTTTATCAGGGCCCCCAACATAGGTTGGCTAGGAATGTGAGATATGGTTTCATAAATTTAGTTGCTCCAAAACAGAGTCTTGCATTCTTTTATCTTCAAAATTGACAAAACATTATGGGTATTCCTCCCGCATGCTTTCTTCATGCTCCCATGTAGCATCTTCGAGACCATAGAAGGTCCATTGAACCTTTACCATCCCTATAGCCTTGTTCCTAAGCACTTTGAATTTCTAGTCCAGGATGTATATTGGTTCCACCTAGAAATCCCCTTCGTGCTCCACCTGGATCACAGTCTAATCAATTATGTGGTTAGGGTCAGACACTTATTTATTTAATAATGATACATGAAATACATTATACAATCTCATGGATGCAGTCAATGTTGACATGTATGCAAACGGCCCTATCTTTTCTAGGATTTCAAAAGGTCCACAATATCTTGATGCCAACTTTGGGTAACTTCCTAATCACAACGAACGTCTCTAAATTCTCTTCACTTTCACTTTTAAAAACACATGTTCTCCCACATTGAAATCTCTAAAAACTATATTCTTGTCTGCATAACTTGTCTACCTATCCTGGGAAACCTTTAAATTATGCTTGATATTTGTCATTTACTCTTCCATTTCCTTCAAAAAATCTGGCCCAACAACTACTTTGTCTATTGGATTATCCCAACTCACATGTGTGTTACACTTTTTTTCCATACAATGCCTAAAACATGACTCATTTTTAATGAGGCTTGATACCCATTATTGTAAGAAACTTCAACTAAATGAATACAATCTTCCCACTTTGATGGTTGATCTATCACACACATTCTAAGCATTTCCTCAATTGTTCTATTATTCCTCTCTGTTTACCCATCTGACTCTAGGTGATATGTTGTACTAAGATTTATATTTGTCCCAAAGCCTTTCAACAAACCTTTCCAAAAAATTGGAAGTAAACTTTGGATCTATATCTGAAACTATTTCCTTAGGCACTCCATGTAGCCTAGCAACTTATTTCATATAAATTTCTGCAATATTTGTTTCCTTGTGTGTAGTCTTCACTAGAATAAAATGTGCTTCCTTAGTTAATTTGTCCACCACCACTATGATGGAATCATGTTTCTTCATTGTTGTGGGAAACTCTGTAATAAAATCAATTGTGACAACTTCCCACTTCCATTATGGAATGGGCAATGACTGCAACAACCCATCTGGATGTCTATGTTCAATATTCACTTTCTACCGCTCTAGACATCTAACTATGTAATTAGCCACTTCTTTCTTCATTCCAGGCCAAAAATATTGGCTTCTTACAACTACAATTGTATTTTGATATCCTGGGTGCCCAACATATGACACATAATGTATTTCCCTCAACACTGCATTTTTCATCTCATTGGAATTCAACACATATAATTTTCTCTTGTACATGAGAATTTCATCTTCTTTCAGGTCATAACAAATAAATTTTTGTTGAAAAATTACCTTGTTGTAATGTTTGTTTTATTCTCAAGTGTTGTTGATCTAAATTTGTTGCTGCAATAATTGTATATTTCATATTAGTCATGTACATGCTAATGGATGAAATATTCATTTCATGAGTTCTCCTATTGAGTGCATCAACCAATTGATTTTCCTTGCCTTTGATATGTTTAATTTCAAAGTCATATTCACTAAGGAATTCAAGCCATGTAGTTTGTCTAACATTCAATGTTGGTTGTCCAAATAAATGTTTCAACCAAAGTGGTCTATCCTTAGCTCAAATTTCCTCCCCACAAGGTAATGTCTCCACATTTTTAGTGCATGCACAATTTCTACCAACTCTATATCATGGGTAGCATAATTCCTCTCATGCTCTTCTAATTTTATGAACTCATATCATACCATGTGATGTTTTTTATTGAGGTCTCCACCGAGCCATTTCTTGCATGCATCAGTGCACACAAAAAATTCTTCATCTCGATCCGCAATATTTAATACTGATGCACTTGTCAAGATGTCTTTCAACTTTTGAAAGTTCTCTTCACACTTGGAATTCCATTCAAACTTCACTACCTTCTTTTGCAAAGAGGTGATTGGGATTGCAAACTTTGAGACCTTTTATAAATCTTCGGTAATAACAAACAAGACCCATGAATGATCTGACCTCTGTGACATTTCTTAGAGCTATCCATCCTCTGATGGCCTCTTTATTCTCAGGATCAACTGTTATCCATTCTGCTAAAATTATATGCCCCAAGTAGTGAATCTTATTTTGGTAAAACATGCACATACATAGCTTAGCATACAATTTATGTTCTCTTAAAATGTGCAACACCATTCTTAAATGTTTCTCATGTTATTCCCGTGACTTAGAGTAGATGAGTGTATCATCGAGGGACACAATTAAAAACTTGTCCAAGTATTCCTTGAACACTCCATTCATTAGGAACATGAAAACAATCGGGGCATTTGATAGTCCAAATGTTACTACCGTGAATTCATAACGCCCATATCTTGTCCTAAATGTTGTCTTGTTGATGTCTTCTTCTTTTATCCTTACTTGATGATTGCTTGGTCTCAATTCGATCTTGGAAAAGATTCTTGTACCTTTCAACTGATCAAATAGATCATCAATCCTTGGAAAAGGATATTTGTTATTTATGGTGACCTTATTCAGTTGTCTAAAATCAATACATAGTCTTAAGGTTCCATCTGTCTTTTTTACAAATGGCACTGGGGCTCCCCAAGTGACACACTTGGATGTATATACCCCTTATTTAACAATTCTTCAAGCTACATCTGCAACTCTTTTAACTCTGGTGTGCCCATCCTATATGGTGTCTTGGACATTGGGGCAACTCCTAGAACCAAATTAGTAGAGAAATCAATATCTCTCTTTGGTGGCAATCCTGGGATTTCCCCAAAAACATATTCAAAATCCCTTAAGACCAGATGATCTTCAATGCTTGCAAATTTATCTCTTGTTGCCTCTTCCATACGGACTGCAAAAATGTGACATCCCTTCCTGAAACTCTTTTTCAATTGCATAGTTAAAATCTTTCTAAAAACTACGACTCTTGGAATGCCTTAAACCTTGTCTTGTTTCTCTCCTTCATCAAGACAAGTGATTGTCCTGTTGTAACATTCTACGAAAGCATGGTGTTTTTCCAAACAATCCATGCCAATTAAAAAATCATATAAACCCAATGGTATGATGTCCACATCTACCCTTGTGTTGAGTCCATTCATATATATTGGACAATCTTTAACTAGCTCATTGTTCTTCCTCTTATCTCATGTGGCTAACTGAACTAACTAAGATTTATTATTCTTACTCCTTTGCAAGTGAAATATTTCAACAATGTTGGAGTTTATGTAACTATGGCTAGCCCCATAATCAATTAAAATTGTTATGGGTTGTTTATCAATCTTACCTTCCACTTCAATCATGGAGTATTGATATTTTTCCTTCTTGTTATCCAAGGCTACATAAATCCTTGGCATGTTTCCTCCCATGTATTCAATTGTTTTAGCCTCCTGAATGTTGTGGACAGTCCTCATTCTTTCTCCTTTGTGAGGGAAATCCTTATATAAGTGATTTCCCTCACATCCCCAACTTTGTACATGTTGTTGCCTTGGCCTTTTGCCAAATGAATCTAGAGTCTTGTGCTCGTTTTGGGATAACTAACCTCGTTGATATGCTTGGGAGTTGTTCTTGAAAAAGGGTGCCTTAAAACCTTTATTCCTTTCATCCTTTTTACCCTTAATCATGTCATTCCAAGCTTTTTGGAAAACTTACCTTCCCCTGCTTTGCTCTTCTTATGGGTTCCTCCAAAGTCTTGGGGTTATTATATTGTATATTTTCAGTATAGAAAGAAGGTAAACCTCTTCTAAACCTTTGGATTTTGACTTTCTCATCCTTTTTGAAGTCAACATACTTCAACAACTCAAATAATATCTTATCATATTCATCCAATGTCATGCTTTCCAACTTGAGTTCAAATAACTCTTTCAAATTTATTTCATAGTAATGTTCAGAAAAATATTTATATTGGAAATATCCTTATAATTGCCTCCATGAGATCCTTTTCTCATCAAGGTGCTTAGCTTGCTCAAGTTGATCCAACCACAAGGTTGTCTTTCCTTGCAAGTGGTAGTTTGCAATTATAGCTTCTACCCTAGAGGGGTAATCATGCATCTATAAATATTTCTTCATTTCCAACAGTTAGGCCTCAACCTCTTCTCCTTTCTTGTGCTCACCATTTAAATTTTGTGGCTTAATTTTCCTGAGTTCACCTTGCAAGATGTCTGCCTCAAGCCTTCTCCTTTGCCTCTGGTTAAGAGACACACTTTGGATTCTCCCTGGTCCTAAAATTGCATGAGTTCTTTTGGTGGATTTCCTTGAAGAATGATGGTTCCTACTCATTCTTCTTGATTGTCTTTCATTCCCATGATCATCACTTCTGCTTTGGGATCTAGGTGTTGTCACTTATATAGCACTAATTGCTTGTTTGGTGTCAGAGTCTTTGTTGACTTTCTTATGAAATATATTCAAACTCTGAAGTATCTCTTCCTTATCCTTCATAATCCTTTCATTATCTACTCTATAGCTCTATACTTCCCTACGAAAGCTTTTCATAGTTACATGCTCTTGCCCATCCCTTATTGCATTAGAATATGACTCACCATTTCCCATGTTGACATGCAAACCTCCAATATCCTCCTCATGACTATGAGATCCTTGGGAATCTTCCATAACTCCAATCCTCATATGTGAATCGAAGTTGTTTTCATGTACCTCTAATTCTGCAAAAAATGTGCATGTGAGAATAATTGTTAGAACATGTATACTATAAAACATTTCATTGATTAGAATACAAGTTATTATTCATCCCAATTTATAAAGAAAACAATGCACTAAGTCAAATATATGATTCCTTAGACACATTCTTCTCTGAAACAACTCTCCAATGACTGTGCTCATGCCTCATTCTCATATCTGATTGAACAGTTACAACATTTTCAAGCTGTAATTTTCCACTCACTACCTGCTACACAAATCTCTTTATTACTATCTGATAAATTTTTAATGCCCAATTCAAAATTATGGGTGGATAGATATGTCTTCTCCTCCTCAATACATCTCCAATGACTATTTCTTTGCTCAAATCCAAGCTCCGAGCTTAAAGTTATGGTCCGAAGATATTTTGACTATTTTTACTAATTTATCCATGTATGCTACATGTGTCTTCTTTCTCTAGCCGCACATTTTTACATACCCTAATTCCAAATCTAGCTCCATGGATGTCTTCTATGGATCATAATCTTTCCATAGACTACTCATTTTCCCCAAATGAACTTATGATCAAGGATTTATACCCTCTGGAAGTAAACTGGTGCTGAAATTTTACCTTAACTGTTTCAACTGTAACTTTCTCACACAAGCTCTATTTTGCGCCCGGAGTAGCTCATTGAATATCTCTCTTCGAGCTCTTTTATTTAATATGTAGATACAAAGTTTACCATGAGTTTAATTTTACCTTGATACACTGTGTTCTTATGGGTTTTGATTGCCTAAAAACGTCGTTTATGGCCTCAAAATCGCCCCGCAAGTTTGTGACCTTCAAAAACCTCAAAATTTCATACAAATTTACCTTTTTATTGTTATAAAAACCTTTAAATATGAGTCGTCGATTTCAAATCGGATGAAATCTTATCTATTGATCCACTAATCCTTTCACAAACTCCACGGATCAATTCCCATCGTCGATCGAAAACTTAAAACAATCTAGACCGTTGATCTGAGTTCCATCGGTGATCGATCGAACGACTATTCTCTTTGGAAAATTAAACTTGCTCGTGAATCTCCCTGATGCCCAACCATCGACCATCGCTCATTTATCTTGGCAACTACTTGTAATACATTTCTAAATCGACCGACTCAACCATCATCCATTGGTTTTCGACGATCTTTGTTAGTGGATGAAACCCCTTACTAATTAAACCAACCCCCGACCATCGACCATCGACCATTCCGCTTGACTAACAAAAAAACTTCTCCAATTCAGCCAACCCGATTGTCAACCATCGACCATTTATTGGTTGACGTGGAATGACACGTTGATGTTGATGTGGCATGACACATAGAATATAACATGACACTTTGATTGATTTGGCATGACATGTGAATGTTCATGTGGCATGACATGTCATCACCCACTTTCCTTCATTTTCCATGGGCCATTTATTTTTCATGGACCAACACCTCACTGAATCGACCGACCATCGGCCATCGACCATCGGTGTTTTCTCTTGCTCGATTGAAAAACATAGCTAAATCGGTTGACCTGACCATTGGTCGTCCAAAACTTTCGTTGGAAACTAAAACACTTCGTCAATTTGGTTGTCGACAAATTCTCTTGGACAACTCCAAACTCTTCACCAAACCGTTCGATCCGACCATCAACCATCAAAAAATTATGTTGTTGAACTTCAACATTTAGATATTTTTCAACAAAATCTCGAATGAATATGTATCGTCGATCTACTCCACTTCGCAAACCTCCAAAATTGAATCATGGTCGTTGATCGGCCCCAACCTCATAACAAACAGAAATGAATGTAAACAATTAATTTGATCCATTTTTGAAACAGTCGAAAATGAATCCTAGTCGTTGATCTTCCATACCTTGGGAAACTCTAAAATCCTTATAAATTATAAATTTATCAAAATTAATTTGTGTCATTGATATTGAGATAAAAAATGATCTTCGTTGTCGATTCACTAAACTCTGTCCAATTCTACAGTGGCCATCAAAACACGGTTTTCAACCTTCTAGGTCAAATTTTAACTCTGCAACTCTACAGATTGACTCCATTAAACCTTTCCTTGATGGTTTTGAGGCATATCCAACCTGTATTTTCTCATGAATTTGGGTATTTCGCTCTCATTTTTGTCCATTTTTCCCCAAATTCGTTACAAACAAAATTTGTAACAATGAATTTTCCCAATTCACACTAATTCTTGGCCCATACAAGCCTGGTGTTTGAACCAGAGCCTTTGATACCATACTGTAATGTCTCCCAACCTAGCTGAAGACGATTACATGTGGAAAAATCATAAAAATTATAATTTACTTCTAACTAATTTCATGTAGCTTATCAACTACGAACTACAACCATATTTTTTTTTCACTAAAACGGTTATAATTTATTATTGATTAGATACTAATTGGGCCAAGGCCTAAACAACCATCATTACAATGAACAACAATCCTCTTTTCCTAGATACGACATATCTCTTTCTTTCATTGCCAAGAATTGAGATGTTCCCAAAGCTATGGGATAGAAGTCCATGTAGGTGCTTCCTCATTTTTTTTGAATGTTCCTTGAGACAAGAGACAACCCATGTTTGCCTTTTCATCTACTTCCATATTTGATGCTCACATAATGTGGTAGAAGTGGGAGTTGAAGAATTCTTGCAGCACATACCTCAGTATCTGCAGAGTCTTGTTGAGCGTTGGGTTGTTGAAGTGATCTTCCGAGTTTATTTTTTTTATCAAAATTTCTGAATCCCCAAAAACTTGAATTTCTTTAATGCCATTTTCCCATGCTATCTGGCAGGATTTTAACAGCCCAAGGATTTCAACCTGATTACTAGTTCTTCGATCTAAACCACAACTGAGTTTATCTTTTCTTTGGCCATCGGACGAGTAAATCATTGCACCTGCTCCTGCTTTCCTTGGGTTTCCTTTGGAGGCACCATCGAAAAATATTGTTACTTTGCCTTGCTTCCTCCACCAAGCTTGAAATACTGCATATGTTTCTCTTAAACGCTAACCTGGAGTGCTTAGAGGGTGAGCATTGATCTTTTTCCTATCTTGGGTTATAAAATCTCCTAGCTAATTCTTTTCTTTGGGAAGGAGAGAGATTTTGTTCTTGAGAGGGTGATATGTCATTGTTTCTAGGAGGAGTGATTTTTCTTTAATGGCCACCATCAAAGGAGAATGAAAAATGTTGTTGAAGATCTGATCATTTCTAGCTAGCCAAATTTTCCAGCATAAATATTTCAGTATGGCCTGCCAAATTCTTTTCCATATTGATTTGCTTTGTATCGCTTGAGGATATCTCGTCTTCTAAGAGGAAAAAAGGGTTGTAATTGTAGTATGTGATGGAGTTGTGACTTTGAGACCATTGAGGGTGATATTCCAAGCTTCTTGAGCAAATGGTCCATAGTTTCAACGATACCTCTGGTTATCATGTTTTCTCCTGTCAGTGCTTTCTTGTGCATTAGAATCCAAAAAAATAAGTTTACTTTTGGAAGACCAATCAGATCCCATACCTGCTTCCAGAGAGATGTTGATTTGATCGTCGCTTGGAGTGATTGGAGAGAGTTGTAACCCTGAGCTGCAGTGTATTTCACGTTCTTTCCCCATCCCCATTTGTCTGGAGTGAGCAAGTGGACAACAGCTAAATCGGTCAACGAATTTATGAGTATATTCTTTTGATTTTGTAGATGCGCTGGGATTTCAGGGAATACCCAAGACCACCAATTACCTGAGACGTCCCAAGAGGAAATGTCTGCTAACTTAATGAAATCATGTTGACTAAGCCACTCACAAATTTCTTCAATTCCTCCAGAATTTTCAAGGGGAGGATGGTCCATGATGTTGTCTCTCCATATCAACATTTTTTTTTCCATTTCCATGGATTCGGTACAGGTAGTTTTGGAAGAAGTCTAGCCCGGGGTGACAGAGGTTCAAGATCAGTGTTCCTTTGATGGTGTTTTTTGCCTGTAAATTTCTCATCGATTTCCTTTGGAGGTATTTTCTCCTTAAGATTTGGCTTATTGGGTGTATGGAATTTGAGTAGAGTTTCCAAATAATTTTTCCACCTAAAGCTATGTTGGCATTACCAGGATCTCTAATTTTTAAACCTCCTTCATTGATTGGGCGTTTGACAATTTCCAAATTAACAAGATGTAATTTCCCTTTCCTCCTCACCACATAAAGTCTTGGATCGAATTTGAAACCTGTACCAGGATTGCCTTTGGAGGCAAAAGGAAGGATGTCTGATAGATTGGAAAGGAAGAGAGGATCGATTTTATAAGAGTAATTTTTCCTATAGTTGTGAGCCATTGTCCTCCCCAAGCTTCCATTTTAGACTTGATTTTGCATATTATTTTTGTCCACAACGATGATTTATTAGATCCCAGAGTTAAGGGAAGTCCAAGGTATTTTATTATTTCCCATGAGGCATAGCCTGAGAATCCCAGGAAGTGGAAAATTCGTTGGATAGTTTGTTGGTTGACATTCCACCAATACACTACACTTTTTTTGTTGTTAATGAGAGCTCTCGATATTCTGCAAAAAATTTGAAGGATATTACTAAAGGTCTGAGCTATCCTTATGGAGGTGTTGGCGATGGAAGTCACTCCTGGATTGCTTGCAGGAGCAGAGCCCAACGCCCATCAGTTTAATGTCACGATTTGTTTAAAAGGAGTGATCTAATGGATGAAAACTCAAGGAGATATCACTCTAACTTAGGGACTGAGTCTGGTGCATATGGTGACAAAGGAGGTCTTGATCCAACTTTAGCCAGTGGGTTGATAAAAGGGTGAGTAGGTGGAAGACTTAGTGAGGAGAATGAACAAACATCTTTGGGCAATAGGCTTACGGCTGTTAGCAGAAGAAAGACATTGAAGGCAAGATCTGCTTGGTTCAAGGTCTTCAAGAAACCGAGGAGGACTTGACTGGATCCTCCAATTCCAAGTCACTCAGTGCTGGGAAAATCACAAGAACTGGATAGAAACATCATAATTGCTACAGTGATCCTATCCAACATCATCCTATAACAGCTATGGCTCGACTGGATCCTCCAATTCCGAGCGATTCTAACACAGTGTAACAAACACGTAAAATAAACTGGCATTCATCAGGCAAGAAGTCTCAAGAGTGCATACACAACCAGAGTATCAGTGCTTCATTAAAGATTTACAACTGGGAGCTCAGCTCAACCATCAATCGATACAAAAATGGCGAAAACGCCTACATATACTCAAACTAACAACAACAACAAAATCGAGACGTAGCATTGAAAGCTTTGCGTCTCCATGGCTTATGACGACACGGAGCTGCAATATTTGGATGGTCGTGCAACTTATGGCAGACGCGATCGATCCCCTGACAGTTTATTCGGTGAATCGACGTGCCTTTAATTCAATGCAGGACTTCCCATTATGGCGGAGACGATATCTAACCACCACCAACCGCTTCAATAACTGCTTCTTGGGATTGAAGACGACCTGGCCAACTCAGCATCTTGAGACATGGAAGACTCCTCGTGCTACCACCTGGAATAACTGAATAACTTGAAGGACGGGTATGGAGTCCAATGCGGGAAGTGAGGTACGGCTATGGAATGACGGGGCCACAATCGCAAGGACGAAGAAAAGAACGACGAGAGGCGAGAGAGGTGGCGGGGGGATGACATAAGTCACAAGGGATATACGCAGAGACGGCGGGAGAATAGACGTGGCAGGCTTAATGTAGTGAGAGGCTGACATGGAGGGAAAGGGATACGTGGCGGGTGATAAGTGGACGATGAGAAGGAGGGGTGACCACGCGGACCAAGGAGCGGAGGAGGATAGGGGACACATGGCAGCAGGAGAAAGGTGATTATGAAGGATGATACGACGGGAGGAGGGCCCATGCTAGCTAAACGCGGGGCGGCTGAGAAGGACGAGGCTGCGTGAGCACCGTTGATCCGGGCACTATGGTTTCAGCCGTCGGAAGCTACATCCATGATTCTGGACCCCCCCCCTCCGCTTAAAGGTAGAAAGGAAGGGGGGGTCCGGAATTACCTTTATCGTCGTTGATCCGGGCGCGCCGATCTGGGCCGTTGGAGAGGTGCGCCCCCGATTCCGGACCCCCCCGCTTAAAGGTAGAAAGGCAAGGGGGGTCCGGAATTAAACCTGTGCCGTTGATCCGGGCGCGCGAATCACTGCCGCTCGATCATGCTCGTGACTTACCCTGGGGCGCATTATCACCCGAAACTTTGGATAAGTGGGTTTTTAACCCCTTCTTTTGTGTTCTAGCCCCCCTTACAAGAAATATCGCTAACATTTGGCTCCATGGGGGATAGAGTTGTCCCTGTGATTCTCTAAGAACTCTTTTGCAGACTTAGTGCCTTAGATGTTGGGCTATGGAGTCATTTATTAGTCCGCAAAACAAAAATAGAAACAATATTTAAAAAACAAAACAAAAAGAGCCGACTGCGGCTCACAGAAAACATTTTTTTAAGAAATGCCCATTTACTGGGCTACTGAAAACTTCATTGCCTTCCACATCCTGCAATCTGTAAGTGTTGTTTGAAAATACTTCGAGGATCTTGAAAGGCCCGAACCAGAGGGCATCAAATTTACTGTGTTTTCCCTTTTCCTGCCTGGGTGCATCCCATTTGAGCACTAGATCACCCTGCTCAAAATTCTTCTTCTTGTTCTTCCTGTCAAAAGCCTGCTTGATCTTCTGCTGACGATTGTAGGCTCTGTCCATGACCTGTTCTCTGATCTGCTGCACTTCCACCATCTGATGAATCCTTCTGAGTATATGATTAGGTACTCCTTCAAGGACCTGGAGGAAATTTGCCATAGGTAAGGCAAGCTGAGTGGGAAAAACGACCTCTATTCTGTAAACAAGTTGGAAAGGTGAGAGACCCAGGGACTTCTTAGTTGTCACCCGATCGGCCCAGAGAGCAAATTTGAGCTTTGATTCCCAGGCCTTCTGATTGTCCTCCAGTAGCTTTTTGATAAGCTTGATCAGGCTTTTATTGGAGGACTCTGCCAGTCCATTTCCTTGAGGATAGTATGGAGTAGAGTGAACCAATGAAATCCCAAATTGTTCACAAAATTTGATCAGAGGCTCAGACCT
>ML797630.1:138688-159875 GCA_009831015.1 Picea engelmannii
CGTTGATCCAGGCGTGCCGATCTGGGCCGTTGGAGAGGTGCGCCCCCAATTCCGGACCCCTCCCCCTCGCTTAAAGGTAGAAATGCAAGGGGGGTCCGGAATTAAACCTGTGCCGTTGATCCGGGCGCGCGAATCACTGCCGCTCAATCATGCTCGTGACTTACCCTGGGGCGCATTATCACTCAAAACTTTGGATAAGTGGGTTTCTAACCCCTTCTTTTGTGTTCTAGCCCCCCTTACAAGAAATATCGCTAACAGGAGGCTCCACCCAGAAAAAGGGAGTTGTCTGCAAATAAGGCATGATTGATTGGTTCTAATCCTTTCACCGGCCTAATGCATGGGACAGTCTCATCTTTCTTTTCAACAATTAGCTTTATGCTTAGTGAATCTTCCATTAAGATGTACAAGAAGGGGGAGAGGGGGCAACCTTGCCTTAGACCCCTCGAGGCTTGGAGAAAGTTAGTTGGTCTACCATTTACTAGCGGGGCTATCTAAGGCTTCTCAGTGCAAGCTTTAATTAAATTAGCAAATTCTAAATTGAAACCAAAGGAAAGAAGGACTTTGTAAAGGAATGAGAGTTTTACCCGATCGAAAGAGTTTTCCATATCAAGTTTTATGAGCATCCCTTTCTCCTTGCGTTGATGGCTAGAATGCATTGCTTCTTGCACCTATATTACATTGTCCAGAATGTGTCTCCCTTTAACAAAACCACTTTGAGCGGGGGAGATGAACTTCCCTAGTAGAGGCTTAATCTTGTTTTCCATTATCTTTGAGAGGATTTTGTAAGAAGTGTTGCACAGTGAGATAGGCCTTAATTTGTTGAAGGAGCCCAGATTCGCTTCTTTGGGGATTAAGGTTAGAAATGTGGAGTTAACGCTACCTCCAACTTTGGATTTTTGTTGGAATTCTTTTATCATTCTTAGCAAATCAATCTTGATTATTTCCCAACAGTTTCTATAGAAATTGATTGAAAATCCATCTAGCCCTGGGGCTTTGTCAGGCTCCATAGACCAAATAACATTGCAGATTTATTCCTCTGTAAAAGGCTTCATGAGGGATGATTTGTCTTCCTTGCTCATCGGGGAGGGGATGCGAGAGAGAAATTTTGTGGTGGCCTCCTCACAATCAGCTCCATATTCTTTATAAATATTTTGGAAATGAATTTATGTTGCCTCTTTAAGTTGAGTTGAACCTTTGCAAATCGACCCATCTACAAAGGCAATTTCAGAAATATGGTTTCTAGAGATTTAGGCTATGTATTGTCAGTGGAAGAAAGTGGTATTATGATACTCAGATCTTATCCACGAGCTACGAGATTTAAGCTTCGTTACTCTTCTTATTGATGAAAAGAACGAAAGGAATTGAATTGGGCAGCTTGTTCCTTCTCTAAATCTTGGTTGGTAATATCCTTGTTCTCAATTTCCATTTGCAAGTCTGTTAACTACTGAAAAGTCTCTCTTCTGTGAATTGAGGGGGTTTTATTTGGATTTTTAATCCATTCTTTTAAGGCGTGCTTCGTTGCCTTTATTTTCTGTTCCCACACATAGTTGGGAGACCCCGTTACTGGAGTGGACCAAGCCGAGTTAACAGTTTTTGAGAAGCCTTCCTTTTCTGTCTAGAGTGGGATATATTGGAAAGGTATTGGGCCCGAGTTTTCTTCCTCTTCCAGTTGTAGGAGAATGGGCTTGTGATCAGATGTCAATTTAGGGAGGATTTTGGATGAGATTATCCTCTTTTCCATCAAGAGCGAGCTTTGAACTAGAAAATGATCCAAATGAGTTGAGATGTGGTCCGCTCCAACTCTGTTATTTGTCCAAGTATAGAGACCTTTCATGGGCTTGAAGTTCAAGATATCCCACTGGTGAGCTAGCTCCTCAACAAAAGGTAGCATTTGGTCCCTACCATTGTTTCCCCCTCTCTTTTCTTTTGGTTCAAATACTATGTTGAGGTCTCCAACTAAAATGATGTTCGAATGAAGCTAGTTTTCTAAACAAACTAATAGAGTTTGCCAGCATTCTTTCTTTTCGGCATAAAGGACAGGAACATAATATCGAAGAGAGAGAAGGTGATCTTACTTGAGTAGTGATGGAGTTTGGTGAAAATCCAATGTTGAGTCTCGAAGGATCTTTCAAGATGGAACTTGTCATCCGACCACAGAGTTGCGAGACCGCCTGAGGAGCCCCTTGCGCTCATGGATTTCCCTACATTTTTCTTCCATTTCACTTTGTTGATTTCTAAGAGAGTTTCCTCTTCAATTTTTGTCTCTTGGAGCATGAGGATTTCGAGAGATTCATTTTTCAAGGGGTCTTTGACTACTTCGGCTTTCGATAGGTTCCCCAAATCTCTACAGTTCCAAGAGACTACATGCATTATTTACTGGGGTTGCGGTGGATGAGGCCTCCTTTTGGGGGCCTGGTTCTGTTATTTCTCTCGATGGAAATTTCAATAGTGGGTTGGCTTCCTTGCATTTTTTTCCTCTCCGCTTCTTCTTCTTTGGCTTCCTTATGAGATTTCCTTCTTGCTCTTTTCATGGGTATCTTGAAAGTTTCTTCCTTCGAGGATCCAAAGTTTTCTGGTGGTTTCTTTTATGTCATTTTTGCATAAGAGGGTGGGGAGGAGATTCCTAATGGAGAACCAAATTGGGATGCCTCTGTGCTGACTTTCTCATTTTCAAGGGGGAAGATTTGCTTCTCTTCTTCCTCTTCCATTGGAGATGGAGTTTCTAGAACTAAGTTGAGAATTTCAATTTTTTTTTTATAATATTTTGTTTTTGAAGGAACTGTACACCCTTCCCCTTGGACCTTTTCTATTTTGGGAGTATCTTTCCCCAATGGCACCCCTTTCCCTTTGATTCTATTGTTTTTCTTTAGAGGGCCTTCTTTGTGAACCAATGTCCATTGATCTCCTGTCAGATTCTCCCCGCCTTCCTCAACATTCTTTTTGCAATGTCATGTAAAGTGTCTGTATATGTGACAATGTCTACATGTAAAAGGGAGTTGTTCATAGTCCAGTTCTTGGATATGAGACCAATCTAAAACCTTTAATTGAATGTATTTTGGGAGCCCAACTTCTAGGTCTACCTCTACGCATATTCTTGCACAGGAGTACTAGTCCTTCCTCTCTGCTCTGTCAATATATTTCCCTAGGGAGTTACCAATGGATTCTAGAGACTTTAGGTTCCAGTAGTGCAGAGGCATATGGGGGAGGCGCACCCAGACTGGTATTGTCGACGACACATCTTGCGTCGGGTCAAAATAACGCATCCATTTGTTTAGGTATAGACCCTAGGGACCCATAAAATATGGTACGTTCCTAAAGATTAGATTTTTATCTTCTGCATTGTCAAAAATGAATGCGAAGAATCCCCTTCCTACAAGATGAATTTTGATTCCTTTAGTAACTAGAGGACATCGGTTCCTCTGTATCCACATTTCCACTGTTTTGGGGGATGGCCAAAGGCCATTGAACTGTCCAATGAGTCCCTATTCGGCTAAGTTTAAGGCAGATTTGCATGGTTCTTCAGTTGGAAGATCAACTGAAGGGATGTTCTCCAGTTTTTTGACATTTTTTTGTTGTATTCTTGTCGTTGGGCGTTTTTCGCTGGCTGCTACCAGCTTTCTGAAGGCTGTAATCTCAGGGGAAAGGGGGGGAGGGGCCTCTGGGTCCCCTCCTGAGGTCATGGCTGTGGAGGCTATCTCCTGAAGTAGAGAACGCACCAGGGCTTTCGACCTAGCCTCACCGCGCGCGCAGAGCTTGATCTGAATTTGAACAAGAGATTAATGTCGAACTACAACCAGATTTAACTATTGTCTGATACCATTAATTAGATGCATATACAACATGCTAAAATCACACATGAATGCAACTACTAACTTATTACAACGACATATAAATCAGTTTCATACACAGATTTCATGCACAACAATTTAACTCATAAATACAACACATAAACAAATAAACACTTATCTTTTAATTTTGTTGTGCAACCAGTTGCTTGGGATGGAAATTCCACCCAACCATAGACTTGTTTTTCCAAATCTCAACAACAAGTCACCCCCGAGCTGGGGCTAGCAATCCACAAAAGAGGGTGGTCTCCCACTGTCCACTCACAGCTAAGAAAACCCGCAACCCATTGGTATTCTCCTACAACTATCCTGATTTTCCACTAGCTCTCTTCCTCTCGACCTATCCAACCCAAGGAATGTACCCCTTCATTGATATCGATCCCTTGGGCATCCCATTAGTTTATCAAGGTCTCTCTATCACACGTAACCATGAATATCTTTTCTAGGAACTCATGGGAACTCACTGCCAGGAAAAGTACCACCAACCAACAACAAACACTTGTTGTTACAGTGAAACTCACTCCAAAGTTCACTCTTTAGGCCTAAAAACCTGGTTCTTTAGTCTTCAACTCCAAAACACTTCAGCATGCTCTAGAATACGCCCTCCATGGTTTCTCCAGCTCCAAGCTCTATTTTTACCCTCTACTTGTTGTTCATGCTAAAACTTGACTGTCTAAAGGTTGTTGTAACTGCACATACGAATTTTCCCTCCTTTGTCTTGCTTTCTTAACTCACACACTTTCCCAAGCTGATTGTACTCATCCCCCATGCTCCCAATAACTATGGGATGTGACTTCTCACACCCACTTTCTTACATGCATTCAATGATTGGCTTTGGGAACACTCAATCGAAAAATAGAGTTTAATACATGATGATAATAAAATTCAGGAATGTGGGTGAATTAATAGACATGGGTAATTCCCCCCTGGACCCCTCTCTTAGACATTCTCCTAGACACTCCCCTCTCTTATGGATTAATTCAACCCCCATCTTTGTCCATGGCCCCTTACCAGCTGGCATCACATTTTATTATTAAAAACTTAGAAATACATTTTGCATATACATCATTTGGTCGTAGCCAGAATTTATATCTACATTGAACATAAATTAAACTGGGTATTATAGAGGGGATGTTACAAGTAGCAGATGGCTCAACAACTGTGACAACTAATGGGTTAAATTGCATCAATTTCCTCTGGGTAATGTTGTGCGGGGATGTAGCATCAGCCATTCTTTCTATCATATGATGTTCTGGGGGGGCGGACTTGGTTGTTGGACCTAGCTCTAGCTGATGGTGACGCTCTATTCATTATTTTTTGCATAGTAAAATCAACGTGTACTTATTTGATTATGCTCAAGAATGGGGTGGAAGCCTGACCAAGATCCTACATTGGAGTGTTGGTTTCCAACACCTTTTTTATGCTCTTATCAATTATCACCTTGTGCACGGTGAAATTCAAGGTGATCTCATCTCTGATGGGAGCATTACCGCTCTATTGCAGTGGAGTTGACATGCGCTCTTGTTGGCTAGCCTCGGGGCTCGAAATTAGCCTGAGTGTTGTGCATGGTTTCCACATAGGTGGTGTCTTTGTTGGTGTTGTCTATGTATACCACTTGGGCCCTTTATCCATGCCAACTTCCTTGTTTATAGTTGTGCACCTTTCATTGACCTATTGGTCCTTTTCCCTTTCCTTGGGATGTCACAACATGTCGTCACTCACCCACTTTTTCTTTACCTTTCAGTTGGGTGCTCTCTTCCCTTTTCTTCCCCTATCATCTCTTGGTATTTGTCTCTAATTTCTCTAACTTGTCATTGGGCATAGACCACAATTTTTCTGGCCACTCAGCGACAACCGGTTGAATGTCTTCCTTGATTATGAAAAAAGGGAGCATTTTGGTATCGACCTTCAAATATGCATGTGGAAAAATGAACACATTATGGAAAGTGCATTCAAACAGGAGGTAGTCCCCATACCTATTCATGATGTTGTATGGTATGCATAGTGTTGGCTTAATCACTTGGGTAAGTTCAGTAAACCATAGCTCAAATGTAGTGTTATTCTCGCCATGGATGCTCCTATCCTTAGTGTGTTGCAGCTCTAAGAATTTTTGTTCCAGGAACCAAGACGAGGCATGTGTGTTAAAATTACGGTTTCATGGTGGTTTCCATACTACCACGTGTAATTCTTAAACCTGTGAAGTAAAACAATGCATATAGATTCTTAAGAAAAACATAAATTAATCAATGCCTCATACACATAGTACATTGAGGTTTCTATTGAAATCCTTGACCGGGTGTCGCACCTCTCAAATATTTATTGTATTAATTTCACCATTCAAATTATAATATATAATATACTTTAGGTATTTCGCAGCTACTAAAACCCTAATCCCTTAATTCATGATTAATTTAGAAAACCGCTAAAAATAGCGAAAAAAAAAAACGTTAAAATAGCAAAAACTGCCCTGCAAAAAAATTGGGGTGCTACCCAGAACCGAATGCTTCACGTAGCTAGGGGGAGCCAATCCTGGCCCCCCCTAGGTATCCCCTCAGGTAGCACTCGATGCACACGTACATCGACACACACCCCCACACACATGAAAAAAGTATAACACCTACCCAATACCATGGCCAAAAGCAATAACACCCAATTGTAGTGAAACTTCATGTCAAAATCCTAAGCTTCCAAGCAATCATGTACAAACTCATTCAGTAGGTATCTTTCCCAAGCCATTCTAACTCCCTCAAAGAAGAATTCTACAGTAACGACTAGCCCCAATGGGTACTCATCCTTGAGGTACTTGCGCAACATTTTGCAGGCAAGTAGTTGTGTGCCAAATCAGACTTTGTGGTCATGTATTTCTGCGATCACCACTCCTCTCGATCCCCTGTGTGTACCATACTTAGTGTACACTTCCTAATGCACTGCATCCTTAGTTTTTATTGATTTTGTTGGATCATATCTGTCTATAGGGAGGCCCAACACTAGGCTCTTTGTGTCAGTGTCAACCTGATACGTCTTGTCGAACCATAGGACCCCTCCATACAAGCAGGTGAGTAAGAATTGTACGCACCAGTTGATGGACTTACTACACTTGAAATGTGGGAATACCAGTAGAGACATTATCCTTGATTACTTCAGAGGCTTCGCCTATTCCTCAGTGATAGTTCATAGTCGTCCATCTAGCCATGTAATCACCTCTACGTAGGCATCAAACTACAGTTTCGAGAACTACTCTTCATCGTGTATATTGAACTCTACATATTCAATTTCAGAAACATTTTGAATAGCGGGCCTCTAATACTCACATTGGTCGGTAGCTTAGGCACGGGAATGAACTGGTCTTTTGTCGCGTGGACTTTCTTCTGTGATTGAGTTTTTCTCTTGGAATCCATTATCTCTATTGATTGCTTAGAGTCTCTGGTTTGTTGTGATGCCCCTCTTTGCTCAAGAGATTTGTTACAAACTGTAACATTCTTAGTGTCCGAGGCAATTTGCATTTGACTCTCAACTCGATACTTTGCTCACTCTATGAAAATAATGAGCGGGAGTAGTGTCGTTGTATGTTAAATACTCAATGAGTAACTTCCCCCCCATAATACCCGACCCCTAAGTTGTCTATCAAGGTCTGTGCCCATTGTTAATACAAACTTGCAATACTCTTCCCTCCCATAACCATTATGCACCATGGGGAATTATTGCCACAATCGATTTCAGTTCCCCATGCGATTATCACTTGTGTGAGCACTAGTGGCCTTTCTCTCCATTTCCATATCCACCTTCTTCTAAGTAGCCAATTATCGTGTCTAGTTCTTCCATCCTTTAGTTTGTACGCGGACATTTAATCCTTAATATTCCCTGAATCTTCAAAATTGGTTTCTAGGTATGACCTATCTCATCCCGCTTTATTGTGCCAATGTACTTAATATACTCATTTATTAATTCTATTCTACTCATGCGTAGTTCAAGTCCATTATGCACTCCCATCCCGCATAGGGTATGTCATCACATTGCATCCAACCCTGGCGGGCCACGATGCTTCTTCAGTCAAATTTGGTTCATCAACCCCTACCATGGTTATTTGTCAAGTTATGTTGTTTGTACCCTGCCAACTGAACTAGTGTACCAACCATGGGATGGTCTCGACTTCTGCGCACACTGCTAATGTTGTGGTTTGAAGTTTTCCATCGGCTTCTAGTACGCATATTCAATTATATGCATGGTGTCCATGGGTCTCTTAAGAACATATTGCACGTTAGGAATAACCTTGGTTTTCCAACGTCTGTCACAGAAATTAATGTGCTAATGAAGTTCTTCAATACCCTTGTACCGTTCATAAATTCCAAGTTGGTTGTAGGGTGGAACTTGACCTTGTTATACTCTACCCCTTGTGCCCTTTTCTATAGATCTGCAAGGAGTGTTTCCCACCAATGTGCATATTTTCCTTTACCTACTGCATCCATGGCCTATACCCTTTTGGGTCTCAGGCATTAGCTATGTCATTTGTGATAAGAATTTTTCTACCAGGCGTGTACCATCAAACGTCGATAGGTCGCACAAATCTGGTTCGATCCAACACACTACCTTGGTGATTCATGCACATCTCCTAGTTGATTCCTCATACAATTTATTTTTCCATCTTTCCATAACATCTCCCGAATCTTTTTCATAGGCAAAAACACTTCTCCAACTCAGTTCGTCATCGAATGTTGGATTTATATAATCCCCTTTGTGCCCTGTGATGTTATATATATTTTATATGATGGAACTATACACATCCTCATTCATGGGATTGTTATACACGTCACCCTCATTTGGATCCAACGATGCAATAATGTGCCAGGTGTCTATCTCAAAGTAAATATGTCATTGCTTGAGGTTCAGTATTGCATTGTAATCAAAGGCCCAGTCAATTCCAAGTAGATTTGAATAGGGGTCTGAGTCATCCATAATCTCAATCACCTCAAAGTCTACTTTGGTCTTTACCCCCTCAATGTTCCCTTCCACTTGGTCTAACCTCCCAATAGGATAGATTCTGTATTGGTTGAAAATATTGAGTTGAATAGGAGACCACACCAAGTTTGTCTTACCCATCAACTCCCAAGATTTCTTCGGTAATTTGTTCACGTCAAATCCTAGTTCCAACATGACGCCATCCATTTCGTAGCTACCTAGCTCATCTATCATCTTGAATTATATTCCCATGCGCTTTTGTCTAGTTACCTGGCGCACATACCGTTATCGTAGCAGGGCATACATAGCCATAGTGGTCTCCTCTTCCCCCATACATCCAGTTAACAGGTGGGTCAATTTCTTTGCATCTTTAGGATCACTTAACGTTTTAGGGAAATGATGCAAAAAGTAACTTACTTGGTTTTTCGATTCAGCCTTGCAGTAAGTGTTGTGTTTTTTTTTCTCTCATGCTGTGTGTCGTAGCTCTTAGTGCACACATTCATCTTCCATTGTCTTATGTGTTGCATATTGTACTTCCTCGCACACACAAGCTTCTTCTCATGTCCTCAGTGTCGTGCACTGCAACACGCGTGAGAGATTCTTCCACAACCCTATGCACTGTGTGTTGCAATTCCTCACACGTGTTGTCTTCATTGAGTGCCCTCTGTGCATCCTACAAGTACTTCTTTTGCTACCCTGCATCAAACTTTAGAGGTGCGTATGTTATTTTTTGGATATTTCCTTCTACATTTTTACATGAAATTTCTCCTCGTTCTAGGTCCATGCTTGTACATATGCCTCCTCAGGTTGCCACCCATACATCAACTTCTTCTTTTGGATTTTGACCTTCGCGCAGCTCCATAGTCACCATATTACAGTGTCACTTCTTCTCTTCCCATTTTGCCAACAAGTCTAGGAAATTCTCTGTGACGTGATCTATTTTGTGGAAATACCCACAGAGTGTGTGTTGTTTGGTACACAATCGCAACAAGTGGCCTACTTCACCAGAATTAAAGTAGGTAAGTGGTATGCCTCCACCACCACCATATCCTCTTCCTCGTCCATATCCTCCTCTCTGGCCTCCTTGGTATCCTCCTCTGTCAAATCCTCTGCGATCTCCACCCTTTTGTTCTTCCTAGACCCAGAAATCATCTACAGTGTGCTCCTACATCAGTTGTAGTGATCGAAAATTGTTCATATCATGTCCCATGGATTTACAAAACTTGCAAAAATGGAGTGTGCATGGTCTTCTAATACTTTTGCAGTGTTGGGAAATAGGGAGGTATATGGCCCCATTGTCTGTAAATCTCACACCACTCGGTCTGTGGTCCATTAAAAAATGGATTCGGCTCGCCCATCGCTATGTAATTCCCCAACATAAGACACTTGTTCCTATGGTGACCTTAGGCGTGGAACATAGTACATGACATATTCTCTTTCTATCCTTAGTCATATCTTGTAGTTGCATGGTGAGGTTTGCGAGCAGAGATAGTATCTGCACCAACCCTAGTGATGTTTTTCCACCTTCTAGTGTAGCTTCTAAGTGCATCGCAGTTTCCACGACCTTCACTTAGGTTATCACTTTTTGTTCGGTGAGCAGGACGTGAATATGCAATATAAGTCCTATAGTAAACCATTCTTTATGTTGGACATCTTGGATCTAAAACGTCATTTTGTCCAACAATATTTTGAACCGCTTGTCCTAGTCCCACAAGGTTTCTCCAGCTTGTTGCTTGATCTCAGTGATACAATGTGATTCTGACTTAGTTTTTGAAATTCCCTAAATAGATCTATCTTTATTACCGTCAGAGACCTTATTTGTCCCACCAACATGGTAGCCTTCTACTTCATGTACCACATCATAGCTCTCTCTCTGAAGGTGGTCTCTAAATGCGCAATCTCAGATGCCTCATCCCTGACTCTCTTCACAGACCATATAGCTTCACATGTAAACCAATGTTGTTTTTCATTGTCTCTTCCCATCCCATGAAATGCGAGAAGCCTCAGAGTTGAATCTTGGTTCACCATACTCGCTTTAGAACTGTGTCTTCTTGACTGACTACTAGTTTTTGTTGATATCGATGCTCTTCCTTCCAAAGTGTCGTTGAATTCGATTTCTTCTTCTCTCTTATCTTCTCCTTCCCTTTCTTCCAATATCTCTTCTACCACTTCTCTTACCTCTGCACTTTATTCAATTATTTATTCTTGATGACAAATGTGCAAGGGGGGTGGTTCAAAGAGGGGGTTCCTCCATACTCTTTCATATTCTTCGGTAAGGGATCCAAAAGAGCTCCATATCTCTAGTCGCATGAGTCTTCCCATAAGTTCCAAAGTCTCTACTCCTTGGAGGGTTTTGTCACTATCTTCTATTGTGGTAGCACTACTACTTTGTGCCCCATCTTCCTCTTACGTGACTATGTCTCTTATTAGCAAAGGGGATCTAACTTTGTCTTCTTCGTCCCTATTCCCACTACTTATGGTATCTTCTCTTGATGCCTTACTCCTAATGTCACATCTCTTTGATGACCTCTCTTCTTTTGTGCTTCTCTCTGGCACATAATTTTCTCCCACACACCCTTCTTGTGTGGTTTATTTTCTCTTCATCTTGGGTATGATTACTTGTTTTTCACCCCTTTATTTCTTTTCTTTGCTCCTTTGCTCTACATGTTTCCTTAGCTCAACTCTTCCTACATATCTCTCGGCTCTTTTTTTCCTCTGCTCTTCCGGATCCATTATCCTCTCACCCTGTTAGCGTCAGAAGTCACTCTTGGATTGCTTATAGGAGCAGAGCCCAACGCCCATCAGTTTTATGTCACGATTTGTTTAATGGGGTGATCAGATGCGTAAAGACTCAAGAAAATATAGCTTTAACTCGGTAAACTGGGCCTGATATGTAGAAAGCAAGGGAGGTCTAGATCCAACTTCTGTCAGTAAATGCTTAAAGGGTGGAAGGAGGAAGACTTGTGAGAAGGGTGAGCAAGACTACCTCAGGCAACAGGCCTTCGGAAGCTTGAGGACGAAAAACTCGGAAGCCAAGATCCTCTTGGTCCAGAGCTTCAAGGAGCTGAGGGATGACTCGACTGAATCCTTCAATTCCAAGTCATTTCAACGCTGAGAACATCACAAGAACTGATTAGAAACAATGTGACTATTACAGTGATCCAACCTACATCATCCTATAACAGTCACAACTCGACTGGATCCTCCAATTCCGAGTTGTTCTAACATAGTAAACAAAGAGATGGAAGGGAAGCTGACATCCATAAAGTAAGAAATCTCAAATGCCTTATACATTAACCAGAGCGACCAGCGCTTCATCAAAACCTTACAATCAGGAGCTTTTCTCAACCATCCCCCATTTCAAAATACAAAAACTGAGTCTATATACCCAGGAAAATTCACCTCACAGAGGCGTGTCCAATCACCCAAAGCTTGGTGTCCCTTCAGTCAAACTCGTACTGATATCTTTCTTTTAAGCACCATCTTAACTACGCATGGCTCCTGCAAGGAGGGTAGCTGAGCCATTAAGTGCTTGGGCTAGCGTGCGCAAACTTCTCTGTTGAGTCGAGGACTTCGGCATGGTTTCTTTGAGAAAATCGATACACAGGACCTCTTCGGGAAGACAGCTTGCTAGACCCTCCATCCCCTCACTTAATGAATGAAAGGAGGTTTCAACCACCCGCTCTTGCCGTAATTTACTCCAGGCGAGAAACAGTATGAAGATCAGATCCGATGGTGCCTGGAGATCGCGACGATCCCCTCTGTAACTGAACTCAACGCCTTGGCCTTCTTTACACAGCTCATTTCTTCCTCCAAATGACCACGGACTGTGACCACCTTCCTATTCCCAAGGCGCTTTCGGTGTTCGCGAATATGAAGGGGTTGATCCTTGTTGATCGAAATCGCGATGAGCGATATGCCGAGATGGCTTAATCTAGCACCACGCATCCCTCTAGATCTGACGGCTCTAAATGCTTCGTGATGTCGCAGGCCCTAGTTTTGGCACTTTCGGCATTGTCGGGGTTTGGGGTTTCGTGATGTTCAAAGACATAAAACCTTCACCCTTTGCACTCGCGACTGCCGAAAAGCCGACGCGACTAGATCTCGTGCCACATGCCCTTTGGGATGAACGACTATCATCCATTTCTGAACATGCTATGGGCGCTATCCATTGCGCTAACCTTAGTGCAGCTTTACTAATCATGATTTCCCGCCCGTTGTTGATCTGGTTCTTTGGATACATCCTGAACGTTGAAATCGGAGCGCTCGCTCGCTTGACCTGGGCCCGAAATGGATTTCTTCTGTGCACTGCGCTCGGACGCTTCTCGTGCAACCTGCAGACCCGGATATCCCTATGCTGAAGACAATTAATGTTGCTAACATTAGGCTCCACGGGGGATAGAGTCATCCCTGTGATGCTCTAAGGACTCATTTTGCAGCTCCAGTGCCTTGCTGTTGGGCTATGGAGTCGTTATTAACCCGAAAAATAAAAACGAAAATGAACAAAGAAACAAAAGGACAATATTTACAAACAAAGGAGCCATTTGAGACTCAAACAAAACATTTCTTCAGAAAATGCCCATTCACTGGGCTGTTGAAAACTTCTTCACCTTCCAAACTTCACAATCTGTATGTGTTATTTGAGAAAGTCTCAGAGATTTTGAAAGGCCCAATCCACAGGGCTTCAAATTTGTTGTGTTTTCCCTTATCTTGCTTAGGAGCATCCCATTTCAGCACCAGGTCTCCTATCTGGAACCGCTCCTTCTTGGCCTTCTTATCGAAAACCTGCTTGATCTTTTGTTGATGGTCCTGAATTCTGTCCATTGTCTGCTCCCTAGCCTGCTGGACCTCCACTAGCTGATGAATCCTTCTGATCATGTCATCAGGCTCCTCCTGATGGTCCTGGAGGAATTTTACTACAGGAATGGCTAACTAAGAGGGGAAAACAACCTCCGCTCCATAGACTAATTGGAAAGGAGAGACGTCGATAGATCTCTTTGTGGTCACTCGGTCGACCCATAGAGCAAATTTTAATCTGGAATGCCAGGCCTTCTTGCTGCCTTCCAACAGTCTTTTAATGATCCTTATCAAGCTTTTGTTGGAGGATTCTACTAAACCGTTGCCCTGTGGGTAATATGGGGTGGAGTGAATCAACTTGATTCTGAACTGCTCGCAGAACTTGACCAACGGCTCGGACCCAAAAGCGGTTGCGTTATCAGTGACAATTTTACTCGGGCAGCCGAATCTCATGATGAGGTCCTCCAGGAATCCAATGATTACCTTGTGGGAAGCACTCTTGGTAGGGATAGCTTCAATCCACTTGGTAAAGAAATATATAGCAGTCAGGATCCACCTATGCTGCCCACTGGAAGCAGGGTGAATTTCTCCAATGAAATCTAGGCCCCACTGCTGGAAAGGTCCTGAAACCACCACCGGATTTAACGACAGAGACTTGAGCTGTTTCTTTCCTGCAAATTTTTGACATTTGATGCAGGCTCTGACCCCTTTGCAGACGTCAGTGAACACAGTAGGCCAGTAGTACCCAGCCCTGAGGATTTTGTGGGCTGTGGCTTTCCAGAAATGGTGCCCTCCACACAGGCCGCTATGAAATTTAGCCACGATCATTTCGGCCTCTTGTGGACTCATGCATTTTAAAAGAACCCCCAGAGGGTCTTTCCAGTATAAAATTTGATCGATAAGGCAATATCTGACTGCCTTGAGCTTCAGATCTCTTGATTTTTTTCTTTGCGGGCCGTTTGGAGGCCGCATCTCTTGCAGAAAGTATATGACATCCTTATACCAAGGACATCGAGTCAATGGGGGATCCCTTTGAGGGTCTATGTCAGACAGCCGATCCTGCTGAATACCTGAGCATTCGTACATGAAACTTATCCCCAGAGCTTGGCAGTTTGCTTCAGCCAACAGCTTGGCTAAACCTTGACCTTTGATCAATTTGGTAGGCCTTATTTCCAGGTCGAATTCCAGAATCCTGGCTATCCACTTACTTGTTTTCCCGTCTATGTTAGGTTGGATAAGAATATCTTTAACAACAGCTGAGGGGACATAGGCGATGATTTTTTACTGCAGGACGTAGGTTCTAAAGGCTTTGAGGGCTTTTACTAGAGCATAGGCCTGCTTCTCCATAGTGTCATACCTGACTTCGACATCCCTCAATGCTCGGCTGAAATAAGCAATAGGCTGCTCTAGCCCAATGTCGCTTGTCTGTAATAGACCGGCAACCACTGTGTCAGGTGAGGCAAAGGAGAAAATAAGGAAACCCTTCGAATAGTTGGGACTGATAAGCACAGGAGCTTCAGTCAGGGCCTTCTTGATTTTCTCAAAGGAATGTCGCGATTGAGGGGTCCACCTTACTTCATTTCCTTTCTTCAACATGGCTGTTATAAGCTTTACCTCCCCAGCAAAGTTAGGCACAAACCTCCTCAGAAAATTAATTTTACCGAGGAAAGATTGGATCTCCTTCTTGGACCTCGGGATCGATAAGGCTTGTATCGCCTCAACTCTGTTGGGGTCAATTATGACTCCTTCCGCTGATACTATGTGGCCTAATAACTTTCCCTCCTGCATGGCGAATAGAGATTTCTTGGGGTTTAATGAAATGCCAAAATTTCTGCATTTCAAGAAAACTTTCTTGAGATGGCGACGGTGTTCTTTATCAGATTTTGAAAACACTGTGATGTCATCCAGATAAACGACCACAAATTTATCCTTTTCCCCGATGAAATCTATGTCCATGGCACCCTGGAATGTTGCCCCTGCATTCATTAATCCAAACAACATCTTAGCACACATGAATGTGCCCCATAGAGTGGTGAATGTTGTCTTTTCCCTGTCCTCGGGCAGAACAAAGACTTGATTGTAGCCAGAGAAACCATCAATCATGGACATCCCGGAAGCTCCTGTTACCCTCTGAAGTATATGTTCCATCTTTGGCAAGGGGTAGTTATCCTTTTGTGAACTTTTGTTCAGGTTTCTGAAGTCTACACAGAGTCGGATCTCTCCATTCTTTTTCCTTACTGGCACCAAGTTGGCCACCCACTCTGAATATCTCAGTGGTACAATGATCTGAGATTGAAGCGGCTTCTTCACTTCCCTCTCCATGATAGGCAACAGCATAGGATTGATCTGTCTCAGCTTCTACCTAAATGGATTTTCCTCCTCCTTTAATGGGATTTTATGCTCAATGACAAAGGTGTCATAGGTTTTTAGGTCTTCGTAGGTCCAGGCAAACACATCAACAAATTCCCTCAAAAGTCCAATGTATTCGGACCTCTGCTCCTTTGTTAGACTTCTTGACAATTTGACAAACTTGGGCTCACTCTTGGTCCCAATGTTGCACTGAGTAGTACCAGTGTCATCCTCTGAGGTCTCTCCTTTTAATGACACATCATTTCTATCAAAAATCCTTTCCAAAGGAACCAGTCCTCTTGGAATATGATTGTTGGGCAGCTGCACAATGTTACGCTTTGCAATCTTATTCAGAAAACTACCCCCACCAAGCTTTTCTTCAGAGACAGAGTCTTGGTTGATGTGCATCTCTGAAAATTCTTCGACAGTCTCCAAGAACTTCTTGATCTCAAGATCATCCTCAAATACCTTCCAATGTTTGACGTTGTCAGGTATGGAGGGCCTGTATTTCACCTCCACATCATATCTGAATTTAGGCGGCAAGGGTACCTTGAAATTACTTGCTGATGTAGCCAAGGAATCTGCCATTATGTTCTCCTCTCTTGGGATGAAAGAAATGTTAAATGCTGAGAAGAAACTGTCAACTAAGTCCCACACCTCATTTCTGTAGCTTCTGAGTCGAGGATTCTTAGCCTGATAAGCGTTTCTGATCTGTTGGGCCACCAACTCTGCATCACCGAACACTGCTACCTCCTGAATTCCCATTTCCCTCGCAGCTCTTAATCCCATAACAAGAGCCTCATACTCTGCCACATTGTTGGTAGCTTCAAATTCTAATTTGTATGACAGAGATATGGTTTACTGAGTAGGTGACACAAAGACCACCCCAGCTCCAGCGCCTTCCCTGGAAGAGGCTCCATCAAAGAACATTTTCCAGACAGGGGTGATGGAGGGAGGAAATTTAGGGGAAATGGTGGGCTGCTTTCTGAGTTTAAGAGGAGGTTCGAGAGAATGGTTGAGTTGAAGCACACTGGGACCTAAATCAGTGTCCAAGGAAAAAATGGGATGGTTGGTAGGGTTGGCCTCATCGCTGATTATATAGGCCAGCTGGGCTTCCCTGTATAATCTTCTATGCTCTCCTCCAAACACTGGGATAGTAGCGTATGTGAGGTCCATCTGCAAAGTTCCCCCCAGTATTTTTATCCAAGATCTTGATAAAAACATACCGAACTTGGGGGGGACATCGGCCACTACAATATCCATGACCACACTTTTCATGGGCAACTGAAACAAGGTCACAACCAAGTCTTTGATAACTCCTAGGCATTGAACCTTCCTGGATTCAAAGGAATAGAGGTCATGATAAGCTCGAGTGACTTCTAGTCCTAGCTCTTCCAAGACAGTTTTGGGCATAAGGTTGTGAGAAGCCCCTGAATCCATCAAGCAATTGCCCAGTACCTTGTCATGTATGTTCAAAGAAGTGTAGAAGGGAGGGGATGAGTCATTCCTGTCTTCTATCATAGGACCTAGAATAATTGCAGGGTTTTCATCTTGCAAATTGATGGAGTCTGTGGGAAGGCTTGAGACCTCAGACTGTAAAAGCTCAGAGAAATGTTTCTTGAATCCTTCATGTTTAATCAATTCTGTCAGGGGCACAGGGATTCTGATTTTTTGAATTTCATGCTCGAAATTAAAAGAAGATGAGAGCTTTGGGATTTCTCTTATTTCGGGAGCATGACTCTAGATAATGGGAGAGAGGGGTTGGGTCTTCTTACCTCTGTGACTGTCTGCTGCTTCATTAGCAGGCTTCTATGTTCTAGTGGACCGCTCAGGAACATCAGGTGCTATAGTCTTTTTCTTGAACCACAGATCATACCTGCCTTGGCCGCCACTAGTCTTGTCTCCCTTACTCAGTTCATTTAGCTGACTGTCCATGAGAGACTCCTCGTATGCTGATTGGGTGAGATGAGGAAAAGGAGGAGTGTCCCCGAAGCAATGGATTTCAGGATCAATCTCATTTGTTTCCCCTTCTTCTCCCTCGGCCACAAAATTATTTTGAAAAGGGGCCTAAATCTTCTGGTCTTCTCTGTCTCTTCCCTTCTCCCTTTGCATAGTCGGGGAATTAATATTGTTTGGCCTCCTAAAACCTCCTCCCTTTTCGGCGTTTGGGGGGCCCTTATATGCTTGCCTCCCTTCCACTTTCATTCTCTCCATCTCTGCAGACAGAGACTTCACCATCCTGGTCAGTTCATCCACTTGAGGGTGGGGGACCGATGGGCCAGAAGTTGAGGCTTCCGACCTTCCCTTTCTTCTGTCTACGTCGGTCGTGTTTCTCAGTCTATCGGCTGCTAATACATTGGATTCCACTTCTATGGCCGCATTTTGCATTTGAGCCAAGGAGGTGGCTCTTCTTTCTCTCAGTAACAGACAAAAATCGGGGCCAAACGCACTAGCATAAGAGATCTTGGTCGAGGCTTCTGAAGGATTTATCTCGGCAGGGATTTTATTATACATCTTATTGAATCTTTTGGAGAAGTCAGAGACAGACTCTCCTTCCATCTTCTTCAGAGACCCGAATTTTTTCATATAGTACATGAAATCTTTCCTATCGCCCCACTGCCTCAGGAAAGCATTATCCAAGGCTTCGATCCCAACAATAGATCCGGGGGCCAATCCTCTGAACCATTTCCTCACCTCACCATCCAGGCTCTGGACAAAGACTCTCATCCAGACATCTTCATTTTCAATGTTGAGGTTGTCTGCATAACTGTAGAAAGCAGCCAGGTTCTCTTCGGCAGTTATATCTCCTTCCCTAGTGAACTTGGGTATATACTTCAAGTAGTCTCCAGTAGGGAGAGGATTCATAGGATGGGGTAGGATTAAGGGAGCATATCTGGCAGCAACTATGGCATCCCATATATTCAGAGGGGGATTAGCACTAGCCATAGGAATATTAGGTGGAGGAGAGCTTGGAGGAGAAGGAGTTCGCAAAGGGGCTACTGGGAATGAGTCTCGAAGTGGAGTGGGAAACAAGAGAGGATTTAAGGAGAAAGCTAACGAGCTCAAGTCAGCAAGTGTTTTTCTTTGTGCAGGAGTGGAGAAATCTTCTGTGGTCTTGGATCTACGCTAGGGTATAGCTTTAGAGGAGAGGGGAGTGACAAGGATTTCTCCCTCCAATCCCAGATCAGGAGCGAAAAACTCAGCAGGAACACTCCCAAAATTCAGGAAACGGGACACCTTGAAAGGAAGACGGTCAAGAATCTGAGGAGGAGAAAATGGAGTTCTTATGAAAGGAGATGGTGAATTACCTGGTTCAGCGATGGAAGATTCTTCTTTCGGGGCCTTTCCTTTTCTGAGAACCACCTCTGGATCAGATTCGGGTGTAGTTGGAGGCAGTTGTGGATGAGACCGCGTGTGTCTACCTCTGAAAGCCACAATTAACTCGGCAGGTTTGCCACAGCGGATTCGTCACAATGGAGTCGCCAGGTGCACAGTAGCAATCTTCAAGGGCTTTGATACATGATGCACCTTCAGGATCAAAGGCTCAATGTCGTTCAATCTCGGGGAAAATTTCAACTTTGTCTCCGGCAGCGACGCCAGAAATGTTAGCGTCAGAAGTCACTCCTAGATTGCTTACAGGAGCAGAGCCCAACGCCCATCAGTTTTACATCACGATTTGTTTAATGGGGTGATCAGATGGGTAAAGACTCAAGAAAATATAGCTTTAACTCGGTAAACTGGGCCTGATATGTAGAAAGCAAGGGAGGTCTTGATCCAACTTCTGTCAGTAAATGCTTAAAGGGTGGAAGGAGGAAGACTTTTGAGAAGGGTGAGCAAGACTACCTCGGGCAACAGGCCTTCGGAAGCTTGAGGACGAAAAACTCGGAAGCCAAGATCCTCTTGGTCCAGAGCTTCAAGGAGCTGAGGGATGACTCGACTGAATCCTTCAATTCCAAGTCATTTCAACGCTGAGAACATCACAAGAACTGATTAGAAACAATGTGACTATTACAGTGATCCAACCTACATCATCCTATAACAGTCACAACTCGACTGGATCCTCCAATTCCGAGTTGTTCTAACACAGTAAACAAGGAGATGGAAGGGAAGCTGACATCCATAAAGTAAGAAATCTCAAATGCCTTATACATTAACTAGAGCGACCAACGCTTCATCAAAACCTTACAATCGGGATCTTTGCTCAACCATTCCCCTTTTCAAAATACAAAAACTGATTCTATATACCCAGGAAAATTCACCTCACAGAGGCGTGTCCAATCACCCAAAGCTTGGTGTCCCTTCAGTCAAAATCATACTGATATCTTTCTTTTAAGTGCCATCTTAACTACGCATGGCTCCTGCAAGGAGGGTAGCTGAGCCATTAAGTGCTTGGGCTAGCGTGCGCAAACTTCTCTGTTGAGTCGAGGACATCGGCATGGTTTCTTTGAGAAAATCGATACACAGGACCTCTTCAGGCAGACGGCTTGCCAGACCCTCCATCCCCTCACTTAATGAATGAAAGGAGGTTTCAACCACCCAATCTTGCCGTCATTTACTCCAGGCAAGAAACAATATGAAGATCGGATCCGATCGCGCCTGGAGATCGCGACGATCCCCTCGGTAACTGAACTCGGCGCCTTGGCCTTCTTTACGCAGCTCATTTCTTCCTCCAAGTGACCACGGACTGTGACCACGTGCCTATTCCCAAGGCGCTTTCGACATTCGCGAATATGAAGGGGTTGATCCTTGTTGATCGAAATCGCGATGAGCAATATGTCGAGACGGCTTAATCTGGCACCACGCGTCCCTCTAGATCTGACGGCTCTAAATGCTTCATGATGTCGCAGGCCCCATTTTCGACGCTTTCGGCGATGTCGGGGTTCGAGGTTTCGCAATGTTCAAAGACATAAAACCTTCACCCTTTGCACTCGCTACTGCTGAAAAGCCAACGCGACCAGATCTCGTGCCACGTGCCCTTTGGGATGAATGGCTGTCATCCATTTCTGAACATGCTATGGGCGCTATCCATTGCGCTAACCTTAGCACAGCTTTGCTAATCGTGATTTCCCGCCCACCGCTGATCTAGTTCTTTGGATACATCCTGAACGTTGAAATCGGAGCGCTCGCTCGCTTGACCCGGGCCCGAAATGGATTTCCTTTGTGCGCTGCGCTCGGGCGCTTCTCGTGCAACCTGCAGACCCAGATATCCCTATGCCGAAGACAAGTAATGTTGCTAACAC
>ML797631.1:0-10657 GCA_009831015.1 Picea engelmannii
CTTCAATTTAACCCTTGTATCTCCAATTGTCAAGTGAACTCTCCTTTTATATGTGTAATTATCAAATCTCAAGATATACTAGTTTTCTAGGAAGTTCTTACTAATGGGACCATAGACTTAATGCCAAGTATTATGAGAATCCGTTGATAAGATTATATTACTTTAATGCAAGTAAGTTATGAAATGCAATGCAAATTCATCTTTTATTTTCTTAGATACTGGGAAGGCACAAAGAAAAGAACATACTATGGCTATCTAGATGTAAAAAGGAAGATAATAGAAATATAAATAAAATATAGAGAACCTCAGAGTATCCTACAAGAAATAACCAATACAATGAGAGGCTCGATCTTCAAGTAGCTTGGCTATGATGAAACTGAAATGACAACATATATAAATCATGTAGCTAAAGCATAATAAACATTTTTGACAGAAAGTATGCCTGACTTATCACCCTCAATCCACTTTAAGTCATCTTCTGATATTTCCTAACGTTAGACCTGTGAGCCAATTAACGCCCTACAAAATAAATCCCATTCCTTTTCCAAATATCTAGAGAGTCCTAGTTCGTCACTCTCTTTCCACTGCGAGGAGAAAATGTCTGTCCTGATAAAGGAAAGTTATGTTTTTCTATTTTAAAGAAGATAGGAGTTCTTGAGATAGAATAGAAGTATTCCCCAGTTCCATAATCATATCTTTACCAATTAATACAGAATAACCAGACCCCGGGTTCCAACTCAACCAATGAGTAATTAGATGAACATATTTTAATAGATTTTTCCAGGTCTGTGAAGAAGAAGGCAATCTAAAAGAAGTCGATCTAAGACAAGTTGCTACCGAGCAATAAGGGAGGTATTAATCTTTTATGACTCTATGCCAGATACACTCATTCATCAACACACACCATAAAGTATTTTCTGCAAGCACTCTATTGAAAAGATAAATGTTCTGAATCAATCCCCCAATCGAAAAAATACTTTGGTTTTTCAATTTTCTCTCATCTACAAAGATGAAGATGTTGTTTTACACTACATTTCTTCCAAAGGAAGTTGAACATTGATTGTCTAATCTTGTTGAGGATAGAAACCATAATAACAACCAGACCCATCCAATAAACTGGTTGACTTTCAAGCACAAATTTTATAAGAATAAAGGGCCCTCTAAGAGACAACCACCTATTACACCAATGGCCAATTCATTTTTCAATTTTTGCAAGTAACCATCTTCAATCTTCGGCCTTGTACATTCTTGACTTATACCAATGGCCAATTCTTTTTTCAATTTTTGCAAGTAACCATCTACAATCTTCAGCCTTGTACATTCCTGACTTATAGCCAAGATTGGTTAGAAAATTTGTAAGGAAACACTTCTTTGAATTTTTCTAAAACCTCCCCTTGAATACGAGTGTAATGAAAGGTGGACTTTTTCAAATTTACCAGCAAACCCGACGCTCTAGGGAAAATTTTCATCCACAAATAGAAGATGGAGGATCCTTACTATTCTGAAGACCTTCATTGTCATCCACTTTCCTTCAACCTGGCCTTTCTTTAGGAGTAGACTAAGATCCTCCATTACTAAAATAAACAACAACGGTGATAATGGGAAACCACAACGGTGGTAATGGGCAACCTTGTCTCATGGCACTCTGGAAAAAAGAAGTAGTCTCCCCATTTAACATAACTACAAAAGTTGACTAACTGCTAAGACAACTCATTAACAACTTATTATAAATTAAGATCAATCTTAAATAACCCAGTTAATAGAGTCATAAGTCTTCTTTAAATCTAGCTTTAAAACTAAAGCCTTCAAGTTTTTCATCTTTATGTTATGCATACATTCCAATAGCATCTTGAGTCTATCTCCTTTATAAACCCCAATTATTTGTCTTCATAGAGAATAGGTTTAATCCTATTAGCAATAATCTTTTCTTATAAGGTTATAGCACAAAGAAATAGGTCTAAAATCATGAAATGAAGTAGGTTTACTATATTGTTAAATTCTATAGTTTTTCGCAAGTTGTCATGACTCTAACATTAATTAGTCTTAAAGGATCGTGTAGATAAATAGCTTATGGATCCATGCATTATCAACATCCCCGTCATTACTCTATTTTGCAAAATATACAGCCTTCTACCCACTGATTTTGATTTTAAAATAACGCAAAATATATGGCCTTGTACCAACTAATTTTGATTTTAAAATCACCAGCAATATGAAAGTGATACTGTATGTGCCCAATCTACCTTCTGTTTGATATATCCATTGCTATGAGTCAATCTAAAAGGTGTAGATATTGAGAAAACACAATATCACAGGCACAAGTAAACAACTGCAAAAACCAACAACCTTCTACAAAAAGAGACATTGATCTTATTGATTTTCTTGTTGATTACATTGAAGAGCTCCTCTATTTATAATAGGCTAAGAGGATATGAAATTGATGAAGGTATATGGATGGTAGATGGATAAATCTCTCATGAAGTAATGAGACAAGTAGATGGATGGGAAATTTACCCACTCCAGTGATAAGTCAAAGAAGCACATGGTGATTATCCATAAACAACAAAGAAAGGATGACATGTTGTCCTACCTATCCTAAGTAAACTTATACATCAACACCCCCCCATAAGTACAACTTAGAGAAGTGAAAAAGGAACAAAATATATGAATCATGGCTACTAGGCCTACTAAGGTACCCAATACAAACTCTCATAAGTGGAGAAAAGGAGAAAAACCCTAGGAAGAAACTCCTCCCCTGAAGAGAGAAAACAACAAAAAAATGAAGATAGGAGGTCTTAATATAATTCCCTAGAGACAAATTATTTCATGCCAAGCATCAATTGTAGCTGTAGAAAGTGAGGTGATGCAAAAGTTTTAGTGAAGATGTCAGCAACTTGCGCTTCAGTAGGAAAATATTCCAGGTTGAGAACACCATCCTAGATGGGTTGGCGAATGAAGTGCATGTGGATCTCAATGTGTTTGGTCCGTTGATGTTCCACTGGGTTGCGAGAAATATGTAGGGTACTCTGATTATCACACCAAAGAGTGGTGGAACGATCCTTCTAAATGCAAAACTCTTTAAGGAGCTATCGAAGCCAAAGAATCTTTGACTTGCAAGAACTACAACACGATACTCATCTTCCATAGAGGATAAAGCAATTGTAGATTGCTTTTTGCAAGACCATGTAATAGGTGTGTAGCCAAGACAATAGACAAATCTAGATGTGGACTTTCGATCATCAACCGAATCAACCCAATCAAAGTCAGTGAATCCCACAAACTGAGAAGCACCAAAAGAGTACTGAATACCAAAATTGGTAGTACCCTGAATGTACCTCATAATACATTTAGCTTCCTTCCAGTGACTCTCATGAGGATCTTGAGGGAACCGAGAGACAAGTCCTACTGCGAAAACATATGCTAGGATGTGTATGAGTCAGATACAACAAACTCCCAATCAATTGTTGATACAATGAAGGATTAACATGTGGTGAGGAGCAGCTGGCATAAGTGTGACTCCTGACTGAAATGGAGTAGGGGCATGTCTACAATCAACCATGCCAAAGCGCTGAAGTAAATCAAGTGCATACTTATGCTGAAAAATGGAGATTCCTTCAGAAGACTGAAGAACTTGGAGACCAAGAAAATAATGTAGAAGCCCCAGATCTAACATATCGAACTATCCCATCAATGTTTGCCGAATACTCTGAATCATAGATGAAGAACTCCCAGTGAGAATTAAATCATCCACGTACAAAACCGAAATCAAGAGATTAGTACCTTGCTTTTGAGTGTAAATTGTAGGATCAGAATGACAATGATCAAACCCGGAAGAAATCAGGAAACTATCCATCTTCTCATACCAAGCTCGAGGAGCTTGTTTGAGGCCATAAAGAGAACGTCTGAGCCTACAAACAAGAGAAGAATCTTGCACAAAACTAGGGAGCTGCTCCATGTAGATTTCCTCATCTAAGTCACCATGTAGAAAAGCGCTCTTTACATCCATCTGGTAGACTGACCATCCTTGGGAAGTAGCAAGTGAAAGCAGAAGGCATATAGAATTCATCTTGGCAACAGGGGAAAAGGTCTCAAATAAATCAATCCCTTCAACTTGTGAAAATCCCTTGGCCACAAGACGTGCCTTATGCTTGTCAATAGATCCATCTGCTACATATTTGGTTCTATAGATCCATTTATAGTGAACCAACTTTCGTCCCTTTGGCAGAGAGACGAGATCCCATGTGTGATTCTTCATCAATGAAGAATACTCCTCTGTCATGGAAGCATCCCACTCAGGTATGCCAACAACATCAGAAATTTGTTGTGGATCATTTGAGATAGTGTGAATCAAGAAGGAGACACCTATTGTTTGTGATTGAATAGGGGAAGAGGCTGAGGCTGAATAGATGAAATCAGATGGATCATAGCCATACCTATCAGGCCTCTTTATCTCACGAAAGCTCCTCCTGAGATGCAATTCTTGATCAAGTTGTTCATGTTCTTGATCAATTTGTTCATGTTCACGATGCTCATGCTCCATTGTTGCGGGTGGTAGATTTTCTTCTGGTTGATGTTGAACTTCAAAAGGTTCATTATCATCTTCTAAAGCAAATTTGTCAATATGTTCAACACAATTGTCTACATGACAATATGAAGATGGAGAAGGATTTGATGTGGGATTGAATCCTTCATCAAAACAAACATCTTGTCGAAAAAATACTTCTTTAGTAATAGGTTCAAATAACCTATATGCTTTTATGTCCTCACAATAACCAACAAATATCAATGGTTGGCTTTTCTTCTCCATAGCTTTGTGTTTTTCAACTGGTATTAAGGCCCGTGCTAGACTACCAAATACTCTAAAAGAAGAGTCATTAGGCTTAACATGGCTCCAAGCTTCCTCTAGAGTCTTATGCAGTACTACCCGATGAGGCATCCTATTTTGAATGTAGTTTGCACAGTTTACTGCTTCAGCCCAAAAGGAAGGTGCCATGTTCTTGGACTAAATCATACAATTTACCGTTTCTTTTAGTCTTTTGTTCTTTCTTTTAGCAACACCATTTTGCTAAGGGTTGTAGGGAACAGTGAGCTGATGTTGAATGCCATGTTCTCTACAAAAATCTGTGAATCCCTGATTGACATACTCCCCCCCATTATCTGTGCATAGTTTCTTGATAGAAAGAGATGATTGCTTCTCAACAAAATCCTTGAAGTTCTTAAAAGTAGCAAGGACCTCACTCTTGTACTTAAGAAAGTACACCGAAGAGCGACATGAGAAGTCATCAATGAAGGTGAGTGCATACTTAGCCCCTGAAAATGAGTGAGTTGGAAATGACATGAGATCGTTATGTACCAAATCAATAAGTGTTGTAGCACGCCATGCTTTTCCTTTAGGAAAATGATCTTGATGTTGTTTTCCAAGGACACAACTTGGACAAACTCCATCAGTACAAGAAACTTTAGGAAGACCAAGCACCAATTTTTGGGTGCTCAACTGCTGCAGATATCTATAGTTGAGATGTCCAAATATTTCATGCCAAAGCTTACTCAAAGCATCAACATGTGCAATGAAAGAGGAACCTATGGAAGAATCAAAAGAAGAAAAATTATACAGTCGAGAGTTATGATCTACTTTTCTAGATGCAACAACAATGTTTGGATTTTGTAGTTCTCGAATGATTACATCATTAGGAGAAAACTCTATTGTTTTCCCATTACCAGAATGGAATTTCTGATATATAGATAGAATATTTGTAGAGATGTGAGGAACAAGAAGAACATCATTAATGCACCCTTTATCTAACTTCACTGTGTCAGATCCAAGAACATCCAGCTGTGTAGAGTCTCCAATTACAATCTATGAAATGCTACGTTCAAATGTAGAAGCCAACAACTCATGAGAATGAGTCATGTGGTGTGAAGAATCGGAATCAAGTATCTAGCTATTTGAAGATGCATACAAAGCTTGAGCTAATAAAGCATGTCCTTTACTGGTAGAAGAAGGCTTTGGTACTGAAATCTTATGTTGCTTCATGGCTTCATTCAAAGCTTCAAGTTTCAACCAACACTTAGATTCTACACGCCCAAGTCCGCCACAAAATCTACAGGTGTCATTTTACTTCTTCTTCTTTGTCTTGGAGGAAGACTCACCAGACTTGGAATATGGAGGAAAAGGTTTTGTTTTCTGCTCAGGCTTGGAGGTAAACTCACCAGCTGGAGAAAAATCTCTCTTCTTCTTATACTGAGTCTTGTACTTAGTTTTGGTGTTATGAGACACAAGAGCCTTATTGTTAGAGCCAGAAAGAGCATCTAATTGAGTAAGCTTAGATTGTTCTCTAGTAGGACGCTCATAGAAAAGCTCAAAGGATGGCATTTTAAACTCACTTCCTAGTGCATCCATAGTAGAATAAAATGCAGAAGAAAATACCTGATAAGGACCTTTTATCTTGGATAAAATCAAGAAGATGCCCTCTTCATCTGATTTAGTTTTTCCGCACCCTTTTAGCTGAGCCACTAGTAACCTGAATTTGGTAAGATAGTCTTCAACGGATGCATGCTCATCTGGTACCAGTGATGACAACTCTGCTTCCAATTGTAGGGCTCAGAATTCATTGATTTTTCCAAATAAGGAATCCAACTTGTCCCAACTTGCTTTCGGAGTTTTACAATCAACAATGTGGAACAACAAGCTATCCGACACATGTAAACTGATAAGGCCCATTGTTTCATCAAGTTTATTTTGATAGAAAAACCTCTCGATTTCCTTGGTGACCACAGGTTGAGCCTCGACCAACATCTGCCAGAGCCCTTTTGATTGCAACAACTGTTGCATTTTAAGTTTCCATGTGTGATAGTTATGGGGAGTTAGGAGTTCAACAATCCTTAAGTTCGACATTTACAATAAAGAGTACAATAAAACACCAAATCTCTAGGTGTATTATCTCAAAAATGAATGGAAACCTAGGGTCTAAACAAAGAGCTCTAAAAATATTTACAATATACAGATTAATAATATTTGAATAGAGGCAATTTTAAATGTTTCCAGGTTCAGAACAAATATTAGTAGGCACAAAGAAGGCCAAAACAAGGCAAAATAGGGCTATATTTTCTGCTGACATTAGATCTGTAGTGAAAGGATTTAGACTAGATTTTTAAATGCAAAGAAAATCGGATTAGAATAAACCCTTGATGTTGAAGTCTAGTGATGGTCCGAGGAGGGCTGATCTTTTATAACTTTAAATCCACCGACTAGATGAGTTGGACAAGCTGAGAACTTTGTTGCTCCAATTTCCTCTCTAAATTTGTGGATAGCACCCACCAGAGCGACCAGACGAGATAGACCTTTGTTGGATGAATTTGATCTTTGCGGGACGAGTCGGGCATGCTAGCGTGTTGGAAAATGACACCAACACACTCCACAACAAGATTTCCCATGCACCCTATGATGACTCAGGGAAGGGCGTGGTGATTTGGGTGGACGTTAGGCAAACACTCTTCAGTATCTCTCTCCCTGCCAATGCTTGCAAATTTACCATGTGATCCTTCGATATAACTATGTATAAATGACTGGGCGCGTTACTGGGCGATTTGCTTCTCAAGCTAGGCGATTTTGTTGCTCTTGAGATTGTCGATTTTGTTGCTCCTAAGATTGTAACCCAACGCAGCAAGGCATTTAGAAGAGGCATGCGTGGGTGAGCTAGGCACGTTTCTGGATGAGCTGGGTGACTGCTGGATGAGTTGGGCGACTTCTGGACGAGCTGGGCGCTTTTTTCAATTATGGTGACAGTCTGGTGTAGAGGAGGGACATCCCACGACTATATGCAACCAATAAAAAACAAAACCAAGACCAAAGGACTCACCAATATATGTGCACAGGAAACCCTGGAGGTTGGATAGGAAAGGAACAACAACCACGTGGAGGTCGGATGGGAAAGGAACAGAAACCACGCAATTTACAAAGAGTGTGTTGCCTTTCAATATGGAATGATGTGTGATGGATTAAAGAGAAATGCGTTGGTGTGAGAAGATAACGGGATTTGAGCGAAGACGACAAGTTTAGGAGAGAGCAACTGGTTAAAAAAAGAACCAGTGCCCTATAAACCCTAACAAGAGAGGATCATGAAAAATAAACAGCTTGAAGATATTTCAAACAAATATGAGAAGGGGTTTTGCAGAAATCGCTCTGATACCATGTAGATATTGAGAAAACACAATATCATAAGCACAAGGAAACAACTTCAATAACCAACAACCTTCTACAAAAAGAGACATTGATCTTATTGATCTGCTTGCTGATTATATTGAAGAGCTCCTCTATTTATAATAGAGCTGAGGAGACAACATTGATGAGGGTAGATGGATAAATATCTCATAAAGTAATGAGACAAGTAGATGGATGGGAAATTTGCCTACTCACATAAACACAGAAGCACATGGCGATTATCCATAAAGAAACACGTAATGATTATCCATAGACAGCCAAGAAAGGATTACATGTTGTCCTACCTATCCTAAGTAAACTTATACATCAACAAAAGGAAGCTAGTGCTCTACGGAAACATCATCTATAAAAAATTTCATCGATTCTGCCATCAAATGAAATGGAATCATTCATAGATCCTGCCAAATGACACATAACCATTGAATTTTTGTGGAGTGGATAATTTTGGCTTCATCTCAGAGAGGACTAAATCGCTCCGCATCTCAAGAATTCTGTGATTGATTGAATTGTTAGTTTTTTTAGCTACACATTGTTCAATTTGCAATTTCAAGTATCATGATCGATTCAAAATAAGCTACAACTTTAGGCACAGTTATCAGTTGTCAAGATGGATAAAAATACCTGATATAATTGCTACTTCTAATTTTCATCAAATCAAATGACTAAATATTCACGAAACACTTTTTAAAATAACCAGTAATTGCTCAGGAAGGTACACCCGACAGTCGGTGCAGCGGTCGGTCCCCGACAATTCTGAGGGCCCATCCCTTTTGTTCACCAAATCCCTGTCTTATGTGTTCTTCTTTATGACTGGGAAGAGTAGTTCCAAAGAAGACCAACATGGAAAATTTAACAATGAAATTTCATTCCAAATTAATACTTTCTTAGTTTACTAGCACATCCACAAATTCATGGCTGGTGAACGCCGAAAGGACGGCTTGCAAAACCTGAACCGCTAGGAAAGAGAAATGATCCAGAGGTGGACGGAAGGAGTCGAAAGGAGTTGGCTGGAAGGAGGCAGTGTGTCCACAGAACGTGGTTGGTGAAGGCCAAAGGTTTAGTTTGGCCTAGAAAATGAAACCCTAATCACTCATACATGGCAATCAGCTAGCCACCATAGTAAATTTTAAATATGATTAAGTAAAAGTAAAAAAATAAACATGTAAACTGATGTCTTTATAATAGTGAGGAAGTTAGTGGTTGAAATCACAACCATTGATTTATTGGGACTACTAAAAATATTCCATCAATATTTAATCTTGTCCATACAAAACTGATTAAGCACTAAAAACCTATTAAATGTGCCCATGGTCAATAGGTGTATGCCTTTCAGCATAACAATGCTTTGGATTTTCATTCATTTCAATCTCTGTTACAAGGCAATGTGATCTTCCACTACGGAGATCTATTGACATATGTCGAGCCTTCTTTGCTAATCGGCCAATAAGCTTGACATCTGATAGTTCTACCTAACACACACAATTGTACATCAACTTGTAGCTGTCATCTGCCTTCTTTGCTAGTCAGCCAATAAGGTTGACATCTGATAGTTCTACTAGACACACACACTTGTACATCAACTTGTAGGTGTCGTCTGTCATGATCAGCCCTTCTCTAACCTAAAATGCATCCTCGTCCGTCCAGAGAGATGTCTACTGTATCTACCATCCTAATCACAAACCACTAAATTTAAAACCCTAAATTTACCTTGAAAATCCGTGATGAAGTGTACTTTGTCAAGTGATTATCAGCTCAACTAGTCTTATAAACTAGCATACCTTTAAGCAGGGAATGAGAATGCCGAAGTAATTTGAGAAAATTTTTTATATTAAGCTTGTTAATTAGAATAATAGAGATCTTGAAATTAAAATAATCTTATTTGAAGTTGGTTCATTGTTATTTAGACTCGAAATCCAAAAAATTAATAATAGTGATTTATAAATAAACTAAAAATAATTAATTCATAAATCACTTTAAATAATAATATATTTATAAATATTGATATCTTATATCTAAAAAATTATATTGGTTTATTGTTAATAATATTATAGTTTAGTAAGTAAAACTTTAATAATTGCATTTTGTTATCATGATATTATAATTTTGTATTTAATAATTTTATTTTCATTTTATAATTTATGTGCTATTTATAATTGTATTTAATAATTTTATTTTTTAAATATAAAAAGTTTAAAATTTATTAATAAGAAAAAACAATTTTTAAAAAATTATTTTTAATAATTTGATATTTTTTCATTTTATTCTATTTATTTTTTTATCTTTCTAATTATATTTTTTCTTAAACATTTATATATGCTTTTTCTTTTTATATATATGTATATTTATATGTGAAAATTAAAATTAGAATGTAATATTCTAACTTTTTTTTTTTTTGTTTGTTAATTTGTGCAGGACCTGCGATTAACCTGTGGCTTG
>ML797631.1:19822-36581 GCA_009831015.1 Picea engelmannii
ATTGCCCGAAAGTAATGAGGGTTTTGCGAAAGGTTGTTCTTGGCATTTAAGGAAATAAAATAATGCATTGGTGATATTTTGTTGGAAAAGATATTATACGCATCATGGCTAGGTTTATTTCTCACCCTCACTTAAATTTATAATAAAATTGGAATCTAAAGTTTTACTAGTGGAAACTTGTTTGCAAAAGACAAACATTGAAAACCAAACACAAAAAACAAACTTGAAAAGGAAACACAAACATTAAGAATCCAGGAATAGTTGTAAATGGTAAATCGCATATATGAATCAGGCGTGGGAGATATTCGCACTAGAGGTAAAAAAGAGCAATGATTGTAGCACTTATAAAATTTCCACCGAAATTATATCATTATCTAACCCTCGAAAAACAACTTAAAACAAAACAAAACTAGTCATCATTGCTCGTTGGAAACTATAGGTGAAAGTTTATCTCATGAAGTTAAACAATGGATCACCCTATTAATCTACAGTTTGCGAAATTAATGAATGAAAATATGGGAAATTAATGAAAATATATGTACAGTTTCGCAAACGCAAACGAATGTACAGTTTCGCAAACATCAAATGTACAGTTTCGTAAACGCATGTACAGTTTACGAAACTGTACATGCGTTTACGAAACGCAATGAAAAATTTAAATATACAGTTTCGCAACAGTTTCGCAATGAGAAATTTAAATATACAGGAAACGAATGAAAAATTTTGCAACAGTTTCGCAATGAAAAAATTAAATATACAGGAAACGAATGAAAAATTTAAATATACAGTTTCGCAATGAAAAATTTAAATATACAGTTTCGCAATGAAAAATTTAAATATACAGTTTCGCAATGAAAAATTTAAATATACAGGAAACGAATGAAAAATTTAAATATACAGGAAACAAATGAAAAATTTAAATATACAGTTTTGCAAACGAATGAAAAATTTAAATATACAGTTTCGCAAACGGGAAACGAATGTAAATACCTCTGCGTCCTCGGCGCCCACTGCTCCCTGCGACCTCGGCGTCCACTGCTCCTACTGACCTCGACGTCCACTGCTCCCACTGCCCTCGGCGTCCACTGCTCCCACTGCCCTCGGCGACACACAGCCTCACACTGCTCCCACTGCCCTCGGTGACACACAACCTCCCACTGCTCCCACTGCCCTTGACAAAGAGACTCACACCCGAAAATTTTTCCAAACGTCTAACATCGATGTGTGGCAATTATATAAATATTCTTTCGGCCGAACTATTGTTCGGCCAAAATATAGTTCGGCCGAACTATTGTTCGGCCGAAATATAGTTCGGCCGAACAATATTTCGACCGAACTATTGTTCGGCCGAATAATCTTTCGGCCGAGCTATTTTTCGGCCGAAAACTAATTGCCGGAAAAAAAATATCCGACCGAGCAAATTTATACACGCAAATCGAGGGCCCGGTTATGGCTCCGTTCGATTTGACGTTTATGTTTTCGGCCGAGCAATAGTTCGGCCGAAAATAATATCTTTCGGCCGAAAAAGATATTTAGTTCGACCGAAAATTTGTTTTTCGAAATTTTGGAGACCAGATTGTCACGAAAGTGTAACCCACCTTCGTGATTCCACCCATATATGTTTTCATATCCAAAGTATTTGATCGTATATGGTCTTTATGAATCATATATTTTTTTATGCATTCGTCGAAGGTAGATTAATGCTAGCATTAATCCAAATGTTTGGTTTAGCATTTTATGCTAGGTAAATCTATGACAATGTTTGATATGGTGGCATATCCAAAGTTTGGCCTTCCAATACATTCTTTGGTGTTTGAACTATTGTTACAAAAAAATATAATAATTTTTTGGGGATACGTCAAAGATCTGCCACATTGCATTTTTTGGTTACATGTTTAGAGAGCATTTCTGAAAGACTTAAATGTTTTCCTAACAAGCTTGGTAGCGTTGAATGCTTACTTAATAGGCTTGTTACAATACTTTTTTTTCCATTTTTTAAATCTATATGTTTCAGCGGCATTGTTGGTTTACTGGTTCATGCTTGTTTTTTGCATCTCCATTGATTTATTATTTGCATGTTGTTGTTGTTCTTGCTTGCTTGTTCATGTTCTTGCAGTTTGCATGTTTGGGTTTCTACAATAGTTATTGGAACTGCCTCGGCCTCAAACTATATTTCATAGCTGGTGATGTTTTTTCCATGGATTATGTGTTGCTATGGTTTCATAGTTATGAGAGTGGGTTTTTTTGTGTGAGCGATATAGCTTTTCTCTCCCATTAAAATGAATAGACATGCGAATATTATTGGATCTGGTAATTTCTTTTGCCTCAATTTTGAGTTTGCAATTTTTTTTTTTTTTTCCCTGTTTGCAGTCTTTTAGTTTTCTTAAAAGCTTAGGAATAGTCCACAAACGTGTCACCCACAGAGGCCTTCACATCGTGTCCCTCTTCAATATTGTGCATATCTTAGATGTGAGTTTGAGAATCTGCTCGGATATGGAATTTTAATACGTACTAATAGTCACTATTCAACGTACATATTCGAAAAGGTTGGCATTAATAAGAGAAAATATCGAGAACATATGTCATTATAACGAATTAACACAAAATCTACGGAATATCATCCAACGTTGCTTTTAAATACTTATTTCCATTTCATTAAAGATTTGTTCTTTAGGGTGCATTCGTACTAACGCTCCTAGTTATGGACATGTAAGAAAACCTAGAGATGTGATTGAGGCCCAGATGAAAGAAGAGAGACCGGTTTTATGTGATGTGAGATTTGAGTAAAAAAAAAAATTGTTATAGAAGAGAAATTCAGAGAGGAGGGGAAAAAAAGAACAAGTATGTTTTGGTTGGTGTTCTCCCTGTGTTCGATGATTTGGTTGGTTGAAAAGGCTGCCTGGAGATTTGTTTGTTGAACTTATATGTTTTCTTGTTGGGAGTTGTAATGGATTTTCAGGTCACATGCAAAATAGTTCTTCGTTGAAGTATATAGCATCTTCCAACAACACAGATTTGACAAGTGTATCAAATTCTGTAGATCCCACAAGATTTTCTCTTCCTCGGGGGTGGCGCATTTATAGTGGCTTTCATAATGGCCCCGCATGTCTGTAAATGACGTGAAATATTACTCCACTTGCGAATGCACCCAGAGACGGGTAACATAAACTATATGGGTGCATAAAATGACATATTATCGCTACAAAATTTTCTCATGCGATATGCAACATTTGATACACTTGCCAGACCTATGGTGATGATGCACTTGGAAGATCTGTGCTGCCCGAAGAAGTTATGCACCTCAACACATTTTCATTTTTTCAGATGGGTTGGATGTTTCTTCCAATTTACTATAATAAAGAAAATAAGTTCAACATACAAATCTTCAGGCAGGATTTTCAACCAAACAAATGATCGAATACAGGGAGCATACCAGTCACAACATACTTGAATTTGTTTCCCCTGCCATAGCTATGGTGACATAAAACGACTTCCTCCACTTTGAAATTGGCCTGAATCACATTTCTAAGTTGTATCAGATGTTAAGGGTCGGAAACATTGAAAGGAAATCACCTTGAACCCCAAGTTTTCGACGACAGAGGAAAATTACTACTTGACAAAGAATGGAATGTTGAATAACCAGCGATTGCAAGAAGGCCATATCTGGAAGAGACAAGGTGTTCAAAAAACTAGGATAGATGTAGTTGGCATCAATGATTAAGTAGAAAACCCGAAATTGATATTGAACTCATTTTTTACAAATAAAGGGTTTGGACGTCAAGAGAATTGTGAAGAAGCTTCATCAATGTAAATATTTTTTTTGGTCGGCGGCAGGAGAAATCGCAATCGTTGTGGAAAATATCCTCAGTTGTACTTTGTAACCCATCTTATTTGGATATAGAATAATTTTACTTTATTTTTTAATAGTATTTTCCATATCTGGTATTTGTTTTAATTTTATTTTGTGCCTTCTTCCCCCGTGTCGTTAAATGTGGACGACACAATTTTCTTTCTGCTCCCACTACTTCAATTTAAATAAAGCCTTCTCTATTCGTTGCTTACATTTTTGCATTTAACAATAATTTTTCATAAGCCATACTTATGTGGTGTCGGTCTTGTATTTAAAGAAATAAATTGGATTCGCCCTGTTTCCATTCTTCGAGTCCGGTAAATAGAATGAATTAATGAGTTAAAAGAAGGCATCTTCTTCCAATTGATAATATCCATGCATATATACTAATATCAGTACTATTGGAATAAATACAAAAATTTCCTCTTCTACAAAGCTTAAGCAATTATGTTTGTGCAACCAAAGATCTTCGTTGCTCTGCAATTTATGCTTTAACTACTGATAACTCACTAGGCATTTGAAAATCTTGGCATTAATAAAGGGACGGATGAAGTTGGCTTAATTACTTAAATCACACCAAATTTTCATTACATTTAATTCAATTTAGATATTGATGTTTATGGAGAGTCGGCGTTTTCTCATGTCATTGCAAGAAATACAAGATGAATAGATGATAAGGAGTTTATCTCGTTGAAACCACAATGCAAATTCATGTTTCTTGTTGTGCTATGTACATGTTACAGTCAAAATTTTCATGGTTTGAACGAAATTTGTGAACCGAAGAGCATCCTGCAAATTGGGAGATCATTTGCATTTGAAACAAAAACAATCCATTAATATATATTAGTATGAATACTATTGAGATAAATATGAAAAATTTCTCCATTAATACATATTAATATGAATACTATTGAAATAGATATAAAACCTTTCTCTTGACCAATACTTAGGTTGTTATCTGGCCACCAAGCCCCGGGTTCGCGGTAGCCACCAATATGTGCCATGTTCCGTCATATACATCTTGCAGACAAAGAATTTCAGTGATTTGCAGTTTATGATTTTACTAGTGAGAACCCAGCAGGGGTTCCAAAAACATTGCCATTAATAAACGGAAAAAAAAGGTTTTTCAACTGTCAGATACTTATCCCTTTTCCCCTTTTCCTTCTCCCATTCATTATGGATTTCTGTTTTTATACTTAGTCATCCTTGTATGATGGGTGATTGTAGGGTTTGCGGGTTGGCATATCTTCATTTCCATTTGTATCTTCACCTGACAAATCCAACCGACTGTTGTTCCTTTTCACACCTAGGCAATTTTATGGCCGTGATTGTTGGGTTGGTGCATACGAACTGGCCTTTTCTTCTTCACATTGGTTATTGCTTTCTAAATATATACTTAGTCGCCTTTCTATGGTATCTGATTCCAGAGTTGGCGGGCTGACATGTCTTCATCTCCATGCATATCCTCATAAGACGGATCCGGCTGACCGTTGTTCCTTTCCATACTTAGGAAATTTTATGGCCGTCGTTGCGGGGTTGGCGCTTACGAACCTGGTTGTTTATCATTCCGTTATATACATCTTGCACTCAAAACATCCGTGATCTACAATTCCACCGTGGGTTCCTCGTATACATTGACTTCATTCAAAGTATATGTTGCTTCTTTCCATCCCCAACAACTTTGCGTCCTTCCATGATATACATCTTCCACTCAAATTTTGTGTGTACAATAACACTGTGGAATCCTCTGTCCTTTTTCCCTTTTTTTCTTCCCGTGTATTATGGGACTATAAAGTATGGACATGATATTTTTGTGAGCATGTATAGATTGTGCATTCCATACCTATCCACATTTTGGATCGCGGGTTCTTGGGCGGGCGAGCTCAAAATTAGGCCTCCATTGTTTTGTGCCTTGCAAATAACACCCAGAATTCTGCAATATACAAATTGACAAGAAAACCTGAGGACTACCTGACTGAACATTGCATTTCTATTGTTTTGTTTCCTCCAAGCAATGCTCCCAATTCTGCGATACACAAATTGACACACAGAGTCCAGGGCTAGCGAGGTGGAGATTTCCATTGTTTATGGATGGCAATCCCTGTCAAGTATCTAACAGTATCTAATTTTTTTTTTCAATACTTAATTTTCTCTCAGTAGTGACAACTGGACAGAGAGGTACAAAACAGTTGGCATCACACCCTCCGCAATATACAAATTCACTACTGGATTCCCACATCATTCGCTCTTCCTTGTTACAGATTATGCATTCAAATTTTCATAGCAATACAATTGGAACCTCGGGGCCTGGAATCTTCTGTGGAGACTTTGTCAGCCTGTTTTGCATCCTCCTGTTTTCGGGTTCACAAAATTTCCAACTCTTGGATATTGTTTCGGGTTGGCATGAAGCTTCATTCTACCATGGTTCACAAATGTTTCAAAGTATTTGTTGTTGCCTTCCATCTTCACTAACTTCCTCTCATTCCTAATATAGATTGGTTGTGCTCTTACTAGTGACAATTGAACACAATGGTACGAAACAATTGGCATCCGGCCCTTTGCAATATACAATTTGACTATCGGGTTCACATCTTCTACTCAAAATTTCAGTGATTTGCAATTCCACCACGAACTCCTTAGTCCTTTTTCCCTTTTCTTCTTCCTGTGTATTATGGCTCTCTGGTTATATAATTATTTTCCTTTCTATCATCGCAGGTTCCAGCATTGGCGGCCTAACTTATCTTTATGTCCATCTATATAATGACACCATGAAGCCGACCAACTGCTTTTTCTTTCCATACCTATCCAATTTTACAGCTGTGGTTGTTGGGTTGGCGGTTTTGAACTCTGCTTCATGTTCCTAGAAAAGCCTTCGTTTTAAAGAAAACGAATTTGGAAATGGTATTTTTTTTTGTTTTTCTCCACAAACCCATGTAACAGACGTTATTACTATTCTATTGTATGCTTTTAAATGTTCATGTAATTTCCAGATAAATTTCTGCAACTCCGCTTGTCAATTCGTATATCTATAGTCTGCAACTCCACTTTTCAATTTGTATATCGCGAAACTGTGAGTGCTATTTGTAGGGAATGGAACATCAGATGCCCAATTTTGAACCTGCCAACCCGAGAACCCATGATCCAAAATACAAATTGACTACCGGGTTCACATCTTCTACTCAAAATTTTCATGATCTACAATTCCACCACAGACTCCTTAGTCCTTTTACCCTTTTCTTCTTCCTGTGTATTATGCCTCTCGGGTTATATACTTAGTCTCCTTTCTATCATCGTGGGGTCCAGCATTCATGGGCTAACATATCTTTATCTCGATCTATATAATGACACGATGAATCCGACCGACCGTTGTTGGTTTCCATACCCAATTTTACGGCCGCGGTTGCCAGGTTGGTAGTTTCGAACTCTGCTTCTAGTTCCGTGATGTACATATTTCACTCAAAACTTCCATGGTCTACAATTCTACCGTAGACTCGAATTCGCAAGCTTCACTCTACCACGATTCACAAATTTTTCTAGTATCTGTGGCTATCTTCCATCCCAACTAACTTCTTGTCCTTCCTAATATACATTGGTTGTGCTCTTACTAATGACTCTTTCTAGTGGAAACTGCAAATACTAATACAAAACAGTTCATATCCAGCCCTCCGCAATACAGAAATTCACTACTGGGTTCTGACATCGTCCCCTCTTCTGTGTTACAAATTATGCATTCAAATGTTATAAACGATACAATTTGATCATTGGGGCCTCGCGTCTTCCGGGGAGACCTTCTGACCCTTTTTTGGATTCTCCTATTCACAGGTTCACGAAATCTCGATTTCTTAGTCACTGTTTCAGGTTGGTACATTTGAACTCCACTGCTTCTTGCTCCGTGATATACATATTGCACTCAAAATTTCCGTGATTTACAATTCCACCGCGGAATCCTTGGTCCTTTTTCCCTTGTCTTCTTTCCTTGTATTATCACTTTTTGGTTATATACTTAGCCTCCTTTCTATGGTTGCGGGTTCCAGCGTTGGCGGGTTGACATATATTTATCTCCATCTATGGCCATACTCAGTCAATTTTATGGCCACAATTGTCGGCTTGGCAGTTTCAAACTCTGTTTCTTGTTGCATCGTGTACATCTTGCACTCAAAATTTTCATGATCTACAATTCCAACACGGACTCGTCGAACTCGCAAGATTCACTCTGCCACAGCTCTCAAATGTTTCAAAGTATCTTTCGCTACTCTCCATCCACACTAACTTCATGTCCTTCTTGATATACATTAGTTATTCTCTTACTAGTCATATACAAATTTCCCTCTGGATTGTCCTACCATACCCTCTTCATCATTAGTCGTATTGCACTCAAAAGGTTCCAAGACATACAATTTGGCCCTCGTGCCTTCACCTTCAACAGTTCTACCTTGTAACCCTATTTCAAAGTTGTTTTTCCCGTTCCCGCGACCTCCGTACTTTCTTACTACATGATTAGAAACATTTCATTCTAACAACTGACCATGCAGGAACCATCAACATTGTAATTAATGTGCGAAATGCTCGAGGAGATCTCCCATTATTATGCATTAAACCAAGAAGTGTGGAGATTTATTTTGTCCCTTCCAATTTTTCATCTCGAACACGCATCGTCATGTTGGCCCTCTCAAGAAATATACAATGCTTAATCGCCCATTGCAATATCCACCATGTTAGCATTTCTATGTATGTGATTACTAGTGTTTAAAGTTAACAACACATCATCCAATAGTCGTCAAAATTTTCATTAATGAATGAAATTCTCGAGGACATCTCCCATTCACATGCTTTGGACCGAGATTTGTGCAGGATTATATTATGCCTTCCAACTTTTCATTCCATCCATTGTCTGGAGAAAAAAAACGTTCTTGTATACTTATGGCAGCAGGTTGGAAATAGTTTTGTGGAGATATAGTAAATATCTTTGGACATCAGGACTAGAACTTCCAATGGTCCAGGGCATACTTTTACTATTCATCCCATTCTGCCTAGAACGAAGTTATTTGGACGTCTAGTATCGCTCGTGCAAGCTGCGTCCCTGAGGTTTTTGACTGTAAGGAGGCGGTCTCTTGGTGCGCTAAAATATATATTCCAGGCCAAAGAATTATTCCAATGTGCGACCATTCTCTTGTTTCTTTATCACCGTATGCCTTCTATGAGATGTTAAAATTGTCGTAGCCAACATTGATGTTCAGAGGACAAGACTGCAAGAAGTTTCTAGAAAAACATGATAACGGGTTGGACATCTTAGTTGACTTCCTCGAAGACCCAACAAAAGTTCTTGAAGATATCACAAAGTTGCAGGTAAGTTCCTTTAGAAATCCATTCCGGGAAGTTGCTTGGCTATTTACAAGAATAATGGGACAGGCATCAACGACAAGCATTTCCCATATAATTATTTATATTTTGTATTTCAAATTCAAGGAACAATACATTTTCAATTGGGGGAAGCTAATTTCCATTGAGCTCTATTCCCAGTTGTCACGATTCAAATAATCGAATAAATTTTATATGTCATCCTACTTGATTTTCACAATAGTTCATTGTTTCCCATTTCCAAAACTTTCTCTTTCCAATAAGATAAACTGTGGATTCAACCCAGTAACATTCTAGTACGAGGCCCTGTGGAGGCACAAGGCCTCCCATTTTTTTTATGAATTTTTTAATGGCTTTGTCTTGGTTTTCAAAGATTTATTGTTAGCCATGGATGCTCCATGGATGTCTAGCGAGGAAACCAAGTTTTTGAATAGGAAGGGCACACTTGAAGAAAAGGAAAATCACAGTGTCCTCATGGTCTTTATCTCTAAGGAAAATCCTTCTTTCCTTCCATGCCACATCATGGACAAGATGTTTGTTGCATAAATAGCAAGGTAATACAACAACCGGTTGCATTTTTTCCATGACAAGGAAAAAAAAAAGTTCATTCCTCTACCCAGGAAAGTCGGAGACGTTGTGTGCAGAAACATGGACAAGATTGACGAGTTTGCCACCCATTTCAAGAAATTGAACCTAACGTATGTTGAAAGGCTAAAAGGGTTCGACCCTAATGGGATATTTCGAGAACATTTACAGGAAGTTGGATTTAACATCTCTTTTATCCATAGACATCTGATCCAAGACAGGGACAATGTGGACAACAATCCTACTTCTTCCAATTGCGACGCAAAGACATTGCAAAGCGTGACTGAATTGTACAGACAACATGGAAAAGTATCCGGCAAGAAAAGTACCTAGTCCCCCGCCAACACTCCCAAGACCACGACATCACGGAGCATCACTTCAACGACCCACCCTAGTAAGAAAGAAACCCATAAATATTCGAACAGAGGAGGATATAAGAACCCTCCTCGCATAAAAATTGATAATCCTCACAAACTTCCAGTGATGAAGAAGAGAAAAATCAATGCAGGCCAAGAGGAGGAACCCAAAATTGAAAGTGAACAGCTGCAACTTGAAATTGAAACTAAGCACATGCACAAAATTGGGTCATCCACGGTGGAAATATCTGAGACCGATTTTTTTTACGAAGATGAATCCTTCGTATTCTAGAGCGTTGTTTTTGACAACCAATCTAAAAGTATGGTCACTGAAAAGAGAGATGTAACAAAAAGGAAAAGAAAATCTCGCACAAACATTAACTTTAGGAAAATTCGGTCGTCCCAAATCTCCTCATTTCACCAAGTAACCGGTGAAATTCTTTGTGATTGCATTGGAGGAATTGAGACAGAAAATGCTAATCTAAAATACCGCCTCAACGAATTTAAACTGGCTTTCATTACAACTCCAAAATTTTCCAATCCTTTGGAAAACATTGTGCCTGCTACCACTGCAGCTAAGATGAAAGTATCCTCTACCCTCCTTTCATGCTCTAGAGCCCTTGTAGAGAATAAAACCAACAAAATAATGAAGCTAGTTATTGAAGACTGGGAAACATCGCAAAATTTAGTTTCCTTCAAAAAGAAGGCAAATGGTTTCCTGGAACATTTGGAGGTGAATTTAAAAAAGGACCAACATTTCTGTGAACAGGTGCTGACCCATTTTTCCAACTATGCCATCAACACATTGGAACTGAAAAGAAGACAAGAGAAACTCCCCTCACCAAAGCAGGCCAAAAAAGTAAACGCACACTGGCAAAAAAAAATTAACAACCTAGAGCTCATTGTCAAATCATGTAAACAACTCATATTAGAAAAGGAAAATTTATTGACAAACCTGATCCAAATGGACTTAGCTAGAAGTACCAACGAGGTTCAAGACCCAAACTTAATTCTCAAATCCTTGTCAATCACCAAAGAAGCCTTCCAGGAACAAGTTGATATTTTAAAGGGGTTGTCTTTCGGAAAATTTTACGGCATAGCTGAACATCATCTATATGACCATGAGCGCTGGGTACTGGAGTATGCGGAAAACAATGAAGAAATTGAACAAAGTCTGCATAGTATTTCAATGGATATAAGGAAATTAGAAAACGACCTTTACAACATAGAAATCTGGGATGAAATCAACATGGCCCCCATGAAAAGCTACATCAAAGAATGGTTCCAACAGAGAATGTACAACCTCATCCAGGAAGGGAAACAACTGTTATACAGGACTCCACTGGCCATCGACAACAGAAACAAAAACGCATCGGGTTCATATTAAGTCTATACTGGCATCTTGTTTTCTTGATCAATCTAGTTTAAGTCTATACTGTCATCTTGTTTTCTTTATCAATCCACTTATGACCTCTTTAAATAGAAAACTATAACCAAAGACTCATAAATTCCAATTTCTTCATTTCAGGTCTTCCTCTCTACCATCGCACACTTCTCCTTTCGACATTCCTAATTCTTGTACTTATTTCTTTTTATGGTCCACGGGAGCCCCAATCCCATTCTATATGACAAACGCATTTAAATTTCCAGAAAGATGTAACACACATTATTATTTTTTGATAAATTCCAAAGAAAATTGATTCGGGAATGCATTTATTGTATACTAAATTTTGGTTGTCCATGAACCTTTCTCATTTCTTTCAAAGAAAACTAATTTAGGTCTGCTACATTTCTTGTGTCCTAATGTATGCTAATTTTTTTGTCTTGCACGACGTTGTTACTATTGTATTGTATGCTAACTTTTTGGGTCTCCAGGAACCTATACTTTGATAAATAAATAAAAAAATTATGTCCAGAAGCCTTTTCTTTCAAACAAACTATTTCGAAAATGCTATTTTTTTGTCTTTTTCTCCACGAACCTATGTAATAGACGTCATTATATGTAACAGACATTATTTTAAATTTCTATAGTCCGCAAGTATGCTTCTCAATTTGTATATCGCGGAACTCTCGATCCTATTTGTAGGACACGGAACAAAAGAGGCCCAATTTTGAGCTCACTAGCCCGAGAAAGTTTTGATAAATTCCAAAGAAAACTGATTTGGGAATGCATTTATTGTATACTAAATTTTGGCTATCGAGGAACCTTTCTCATTTCTTCCAATGAAAACTAATTTGGGTCTGCTACATTTCTTGTGTCCTAATGTATGCTAATTTTTTTGTCTTGCACGACGTTGTTACTATTGTATTGTATGCTAACTTTTTGGGTGTCCAAGAACCTATACTTTGATAAATTTTTATTTTTCTTCTGTCTAGAAGCCTTTGCTTTCAAACAAACTAATTCAGAAATGCTAATTTTTGTATTTTTCTCCACGAACCTATGTAATAGACGTTATTATATGTAACATAGATTATTTATTTTTGATAAATTTCTATAGTCCAGTATGCTTCTCAATTTCTATATCGTGGAACTCTCGGTCCTATTTGTAGGCCACAGAACAAGAGAGGCCCAGTTTTGAGCCCGCCAACCCAAGAACCCGCGATCCAAAAAGTGGCTAAGTATGGAGGTCTGCTACATATTTTGTGTCCTATTCTATGCTTAATTTTTTGTCTGTTGGATTGTCAATTTGTATATCACGGAACTCTCAGTGCTATTTGTAGGCCACTAAACAACATAGGCCCAATTTTGAGCCCACCAGCCTGAGAACCCGCGATCCAAACACTGGCTAAGTATGGAGGTCTGCTACATTTTTTTGTGTCCTATTCTATGCTAAATTTTTTATCTTGCATGACGTTGTTACTATTCTAGATACTATACTTTGGGTGTCCAAGATCCTATACTTTGATATATTTTGATTTTTATTCTGTCCATAACCCTTTGTTTTAAAGAAAACTAGTTCGGGAATGCTAATTCTTTTGTGTTTTTTCTCCACGAACCTATGTAACAAACGTTATTACTACTCTATTGTATGCTTTTAAATGTTGATGTAATTTATAGAGATATGTACTAGACATTATTTATTTTTTTATAAGTTTCTATAGTCCGCAAATCCGCTTCTCAATTTGTATATCGCGGAACTCTTCGGGCTATTTGTAGGCCACAAAACAATACAGGCCCATTTTTTAGCCCGCCAGGCCGAGAACCCGCGATCCAAAAACTCGCTAAGTATGGCATGAGGACTTCGTGCATGCTCTATAAAATCTCATCCCCATACTTTATAAAAGTACATATTTTTTATGTTTAAAACTAAGTATATACCTTATAAAATTTGAAATTTCAATTTCTTTTGTGTCCAGGATCCCTTGTTTTAAAGATAACTAATTCAGGAATGCTAATTTCTTTGTGTTTTTTTCCACGAACCTATGTAACAGAGGTTGCTATTATTTTTTTGTGTTTCTCTCCACAAGTGTATGTAAAACGTATGTAAAGAAAACTAATTCGGCGATGCTAAATTTTTTTGTTTACAACAAAAGCCTTTATTTTAAAGTAAACCAATTCGGGAATGCTAATTTTTTACGTTTTTCTCCACGAACCTACGTATCAGACGTTATTACTATTCTATCGTATGCTTTTAAATGTTCATGTAATTTTCCGAGATATGCAGCAGACATTATTATTTTCTGATAAATTTCTATAGTTCACAACTCCGCTTGTCTATTTGTATATAGTGGAATTGTGGGTGCTATTTGTAGGTCATAGAACTTCAGACACCCAATTTTGTTTGTCCAAGAACCTTTTAAATGTTGATATTTTTGGATATATTCTAGGAAGAACTAATTCGAGAACATTATGTTATGCATGCAAACAAAATGTATTTCTACTTGCTAGCCACATGTCTGTACTCGCTCGCATTTACTCCCATCCCAAATTGGCAGGGACTACGCTGTCATGCAACACTTGTTTGATGTGCAATTTCAAGCATCATGATCAATTCAAATTAAGCTATAGCTTGAAGCACGATTATTAATTGCAAAGACTGAAAAAAATTATTTATTGAATTGATATTTCTAATTTCCATCAAATATGACTAAATATTGAGGATACATTTTTAAAAAGCCCACGTAGAAGTGGAAAATTTTAACCAAAATTTAAGCTAAGATATTTTTTTGCTTCCCTCGTGGTTAACAATGAAATTCATACAATTTTCTTTCATTTCTCTACTCCGTTACTCTGCAAGGAACTTTGTTAGTGGTAATAATCCTTTCTGATTTATTTGTGCTTGTGAATGACCTTTTTTAATCTATTTTTAAGTTATATATATATATATATATATATATATATATATGTGTGTGTGTGTGTGTGTGTGTGTGTGTTTTATTAGATTTATGTGTAAAAGAGATTTTGTCACCTAAAATAATCGGTTGGCAATGAGTAAGGGAAAAAACTCCACTATTATTAAATGTGTTTAGGTTTTGAACTCGTAACCGATTTTATTTTATATTAAAAAAGATAAGATCTTAACTAATAATCATTTTGTACTATCATCCTTGAAGCTACATCTATATTATCATTCTAAATCTATAGTAATAAGGTCATATACCTTCAAGTAATATTAGCCGTAATCCTCTACATAAGACCAAATTCTACCCTATTACAATTTAACCTCTTACGAAGAACAAAATTATATATATATATTTCAACATGCAATGCTTTATTAGATTTAGGTGTAAAAAAGCTTTTGTCACCTAAAATAATGTGTTGGCCATGAGTAAGGAGAAAAACTCCACTATTACTAAATGTCTTTAGGTTTTGAACTCTTAACCTATTTTCTTACATTAAAAAATACAAGATATTAACCAATAAGCATTTTGTACTATCATCCATGAAGCTACATCTATATTATCATCCTAAATCTATAGTAATAAGGTCACATACTTTCAAGTAGCAGTAGCCTTAATCCTCTACCTAAGACCAAATACTACCATGTTACAATTTAACCTCTTTCCAAGAACAAAGTTATATATATATGGGTGAGTGCAAGCTAATGATGGTCTCTCATGACGCAGTGGTATTGCAAACCTAGAAAAACAACAATCTATTAACTTGGATGGATTATTCAAGGTACTTTTACAATGAATTTGAATATGGTGTAAGAAGATGAAACGTAGGAAATTGAATTCGATTTTCGAATATACAACTTTTATTCATAGACATTGTGAATAACTAGGTCAAATTTATTTTTTTATAACAATGGTATCTTATTTTTCCAACAAAATATAAGGTATATGTTTTCTTTTGTGAAGGTGTTGAGTGTCTTAATGATGGAATTTCGTTCCAAATACTTGTATACTTGTAGAGAACCCATTTTTCTTGTGTCGTGTATTTTTTCGAAATTTTTTATGTCTTTTGTTTGTGTAGGCTAAAAGGGTCTTAACATGATCAAAACACTTTTTTCCTTTAGATCATAGGTATCGATATCCTCTAGTGCCACATATAAATAATTTGAAAAATGGTTAATCCGAGAAAAAATTATAGAGAAATAAGAGAGGTATGTATTCTAGGTTTTTGATATATGTGAAGACAAAAATAGTAAACAATAATAATTCAAAAAAAAAAATCTATATTTGAAATCTGCATAGTCGATTCTATCTATGTCTATAATTTCGTCAACAATTGAATTGTTTAGCCTATAGAAAAATAACATCAAAGACAGAGATATAGAGGGGTATTCAAACAAATGGAGGTTTTTATGAATTTGCAAAATGAACCACTAGGTTTGTCATCCCAAACCTAAATCTAAGCCAACCAAGTGAGCATACACCTTGTCAATCCCGTCCAAAAATATTGAATTCAAACAAGTGTGCACGCTCTCTAGGAACGCATGCGTGCTCCTAAAAATCATTTCCTTTCTTCTCTATATTTGTCCTCCTTCTCCTACATCTACCCCCACCCCCCTCTCTATATCACTCTCAGTCTCCCTCTCTCTCCCTCACACTCCTATACTTTGTAAGACCTAGACATGGAAAGATTTAGACATCACAAGGCATGGAAGACCTAGAGCTAGACCTTACCTTGACATGCCTCAGACTCTCTCTCTCTCTCTCTCTCTCTCTCTCTCTCTCTCTCTCTCTCCCCTTTATCCCTCACTCCCATCTCTCTTCCACCTCTATTCCACCCTTTATCTCCTTGTTGTTAGTCTCACTCTCACTCTCTCTGCCCCTCTTTCTCTCTCTATTCCCCTTCTTTGTCTCCCTCGGTATCCCCCCTTTCCTCTCAATCTCTCTCTACCCCCCTTCTATGTCTCCCTCTCTGCTTCCCTTCTTATCACTATCCCTCTCTATAACCCCCCTCTATTTCTCCCTTTCATCCCTCTCACACTCTGTCTCTACCCCTCATCTTTGTCTTTCTCTCTCCCCCTCTCACACTCTCAAACATGCTCTCTCTCGCCCCCCTCATCCCCCCCTCTCTCTCCCCCCCCCTCCATTCCATTATCTCTCCTCTATCTCTCCTACATCCACCCCTCTCTCCTACATTTACCTCTCTCTCTACCCCCCTCTCTATTTTCCTCTCTCTCCCTCTCACACTCTCACACACTCTCTCTACTAACTT
>ML797631.1:37170-63332 GCA_009831015.1 Picea engelmannii
ATACTCTCCCCCCATTTATCTCTTTATATCTATCTAGCCCCCTTTCCTTCTACCTCTCTCTCTCTCTCTCTCTCTCTCTCTCTCTAGTTATATCTCCCTCTCTATTTTCCCATCTAAAGGCGACTCATGTCTCACAATGAATAAAGGATATGTGCAACAGAGAAATGTAACCTTGCTTGTAAGGTGAGTGTTAATTTTTTGTTTTTCTTCCAATAGATTACTTATACGAGCACGTATATGAACATAACCATGACGTAGACCACGAACTAGACCTAGACCATCACCTAGACCCCCCTAGCTCCATCTAATCCTACACATAACCTATACTCTACTCTTAACCCCATGCACACCCAAGCCTTAAGTGAAATATGACTATACCTCTTGTTTTATAATGATATTTTATGGATATGACTAGTCACCTACGGTTTAATAATGATCTCACATGATTTAATGATGAATATGGTACATTGATTTTTCTTTTTAATTTTAATATAAGCATAATCTTATAGTTGATTTGATATTCTTTATTCACAATCATTGTTTGAATCCCTCTCTATATCCCACCTCTTCAACTCTCTCCCTCTCTCTCTCTATCCATCCATCTACTTCTCTCCCTCCTCCCCACCCCTTTCCCTCGCCACCCCACCCCTCCCCTCCCCTCCCCCCCTTATCTATTTCTCCCCCCCTCCAAGTCTCCTCCTATCTCTCTCTATCTCTCTCCTCCTTTATCTTCCCCTATGTCCCTCCCTCCCACTATCTCTGCCCTCTTTTTCTCCTAAATCTACCACCCATTTCTCTCTCTCCTTGTTGTTAGTCTCACTCTCACTCTCTCTCCCACGTCTCTCTCTCTCTCTCTAACCACCCTTGGTATTCCTCTCCCACCCTATCACACTCTCAAACAATCCACTCTATCCCATTCTATCTTTACCTCTTGCATCTAACCCCCACTCTCTCTCTCCTTGTTCTCCCTCTTTCCCCCACTCTCCCCACCTTTCTCTCTTTTCATCTATCTAAACCCTCTTCCCTATCCCCCCCCCCTTCCTCTCACTATCTCACTCTCTACCCCCCTCTATGTCTCCCTGTCCCTCACTCTCTTTTTCTTCTTCTCTCCCCCTCTCGCACTCTCTTTATTCATCTCTCTGCATCCCCCCTCCTTACATCACAAGGAAATAAATGGCCTTGAACTAGACATGTCAAGACCTTGACCTAAACCTAGACATAGAAATACCTAGACATGGCAAGACTTGGAGCATGGCCTATACCTATACGATGACCATTATGTAGACCATTTCATATACCTAGACCATGACCTACACCACGACATAGAGCTATAGCTACATTTATATGATGACCAAGAACTTGAAATAGACTATGACCTAGACCACGACATAGATCTATATATAGAGTAAGATGATGACCTAGATCTTGATATAGACCATGACATAGACCCCCCATACTCTCACTCTCTCAGTCTCTACCCCCCTCCCTCCCCCCCACCCCCCCTCTCTATGTCCCTGACTCTCTTTTTATTTCCCTCTCCCCCTCTCACACTCTCTTTCTTCCTCTCTATGCATCCCTCATCCCTACATTGCAAGGAAAGAAATGGCCTTGACCTAGACATGTCAAGAACTAGACCTAAACCTAGACATGGCAAGACCTCGACATGGAAATACCTCGAGCATGACCTAAACCTATATGATGACCATGACATAGATCATGAAATAGACCTATACCATGACCTAGACCATGACATAGAGCTAGAGCTATATTTAGACAATGACCCATACCTTGATGTAGACCATGACCTAGACCACAGCATAGAGCTAGATCTATATTTAGACGTTAACCTAGATCTTAACGTAGACCATGACATAGACCCACCTAGCTCCATCTAAGCCTAGGAATAACTTATACTCAATCCTTAACCATAGCTATGCTTGAGCCCTAAGTGCACTATGCATATACCTTCTGTACAACCCTTGCACCCACATCACCCACATCTTTGTGCTCTAACCATTTCTCTATCCTTGAAAACACTTTCAATCCTAACCCATTAGGCCTTAGTTGTACCCATACCCCTATACATATTTATTCATAAATATGTTTGGTGTATATTACATGCTATATCCATTGCATTAAGAGCACACACACACTCCTATGACTTGACTTATTTGTAGCTATTGGTAGTTTATGCTCAGCATAAGTGTGGGTGCTCCTAGAACGTGCACACACTTTAGTGTGCGCGTTCTTGCTGAGAATGTTTTGGTGCCAATCACACCCCACCTCATCTATCTCATGGCCGACAAAAATCCGCGACATCTTCAGAAAAAAAAAAATAGCCTGCAGAGATAGGCTTTACTTATTTTAGTGTTCTTGTTAGATTCATATAGACTTTTTTGTTATTGCCAGGACATTGTAGGAAATTTTTCAAGAGAACTTTGTCAAGTGCAATTGGAATTGTTGTTTGTATCTACTTGTGTCTTCTTGGAATTGGAAGACAAGTTTTTCCAAGTGCAATTGGAATTGTTGTTTGTATCTTCTTGTCTCTTCTTGGAATTGAAAGACAAGTTTGTCCAAGTGCAATTGAAATTGTTTTTTGTATCTTCTTATGTCTACTTGAAATTGGAAGACAAATTTATCCAAGTGAAACTAGAATTCTTGCTTGTATCTTCTTGTGTCTTCTTGGAATTGGAAGAAAAATTTGTCTAAGTGCAATTTGAATTGTTGTTTGTATCTTATTGTGTCTTCTTGGAATTGGAAGAAAAATTTGTCTAAGTGTAATTGGAATTGGAATTATTAGATGTGTCTTATTTTTTAATAGAAAAACAAATTTATCCACCTGGTTGTGCCTTATTACATAATACAAAGAAAAATTTGTGGTGGATGTTTGGAAGCCAATTTTATCTTTAAACATGGGGAACTACCAAAATCGAGAAAGAAAGTCCTCAAGAAAAAAGAAATCGATCAAAAAGGTAGAAGAAGAAAGATAAAAATCAAAGTTATGCATGTCAAAGCATAGGATTTCAGAAGAGGGAAATCTAACTTCTATCAGAGTATATTCTTATATTGTTTCTCCTCCATCACCAGAAGCAAAGTGAAAGACTTCATTAGAGTTCAATCCAAACAATATCTCATCAAGAGAACTTTTTGTGGATGACCAAATGATGGAGGATTTGCTTGTAGATGATTATACAATGGATGAAATTAGAGAAGCAACTGGTGTAAAACATTGTGGTGAAGAAGGTCCTATGATGCAATCTCTTATTGGACAGTCAAATGTTCCAAAAATTAGACAATCCCATGTCCACTCTCCTCCCACAGTTTATCTGTTAATGATTGAAGGGGCAAGAAATGCAACATTGTTAACTCCACAACGGGGAGGTCAAGAGTGCTAGAATAGGGGTTCATCATCCCTACCTAGATTGATCACTATGCGGAGAAGAAATCCTAAATGCATTCAGGTCAATGGAAGTGGTCTAGCATCACATGAAGGTAATTTCCCTAAACGCATTGTTTGTTATCACTCTTATAAAAACATTCAAAAATATTTTGGACTAAAATCTGATGCTGCTAAATGTCAATTATTTTATCTTTGTTAAAATCTAGAAGTTTGATTATTGTTAGGAGAATTTTAGGCATTAAAATAGTCAAAAGTGTAGAAACAAGTCATCATATTGTTAGAAGCCTTATAGATTCTTTTCAAAGAATTGGTAAGAAGTCTCATTCTAAAGACTGCAATGCAACCCGATGTGTCTTGTCCTCGTCAATTGTTAGCAAGATCACAAGAAACCATCATTTTCTACAACAAACCTCTCACCTATTGAAATGTAATGTCAAAAACCTTAGAAAGTATTCTCGTAGACAAGATAGCCTTGACACAGGTGCCCCAACAGATTTGTGGGCCTTCGTTAGAAGGTTACCTCATTCTGACTTGAATTTAATTGGAGCGATTAAGGGACTAGTTCAAGATTTCTGGCATGAGAACACAAGGCCTTCTTCCAACCAAAAAGATGTACTAAAATTGAGAATGGGATCTAGGGATCATGAACCCCATATTAAACATTTTCTTGACATTACACAGACAAAATTGTATTAGATATTCATAACAGTACATAGTGCACTTAATTTAGGCCAAATATCTTTCCATAAATGTAAGCTTTGGTATTTTCAAATAAACACAATTCGTAACACATGTTGTTGTATATATAACATTGAGTATGGTTATTATTATCACACACACACACACACACACACACACATATATATATATATTTCGTGTTTTTCATAACACCCTTTTGCAGGAATGCCCAATTATATTTCCACCATTGTCATCTAGAGACTTTATTCACAACATCTTGTGTACAATTCCATAGGGTTTCACATTTCATCAAAAAGAATGCTTAGATGGTACATGCCCCAAGTGCGGTGGAATGGAATTACTCAACAAGTGCATCCATGTAAGCGATGAGTATGAATTGGGGAGGAATGAGGTTTCCTTGCAAAGATTTAAATATTTGACATATGATATTGATGGAGGAAAGGAAAGAAAAAAATATATAATTGGTTAATTCTCAAGTACGAGTTTGTGACTTCATGAAAGACTTTGTCGAAAAGGCACGAAATTATGTTCAACATGTCCATGTGGCTAGATGGCAGGATGAGCATTTTAGAATATGCAGAGATACATTTCTTGTTCGTGTTGTGTTATCAATGGTTGATTTTGCTCAGAACTACACCCTTCAACCACAAAATGAGATTCAAATCCAATATTATCACTCAGATCAGGTCAACATAATGGTACATATCACATACATGTATGGACCAGATAGTAATGAACAAAGCATAGTGATATTGAAAGAGTATCACTTTTACATAAGCAATGAACGGTGGCATGACTTAGCCTACACACAACATTGTTTTCAGTTGTTCTACCATCACCTTAAGGAGAAGAACATACAGATGGATCGACATTGGATTTGGTCAGATGGTTGTGAAAGCCATCTCAAAAATGATTGTGTATTTCAATGGTTGCATATGTTGCATAAAAAACTAAAGGTACCACACATTTGGAACTATTTTGAGTCCAGGAATGGGAAAGGGGACCATGATGGAGCAAGTGCATGTATAAAAAGAGAATTACACTAGCAAGAAATGAATTTCACTACTACTTCCCTCATTCAATATGCAAAATCCATTGTTGAATGGTGTTCTTTAGTAATGGGAGAGGGAACGGGAACCTATGAAGACCAATCACACAAGAAAGGACATGTACATAGATATTTTTGGGAGGTGGTCGATGTAGATCAATTACAGTGGTATGAATGCAAAACAATCTAGGGAACTTGTGGATTCCATTCAGTTAGAACATCAGACAATGCAATAGTTCAAATATGGACAAGAAAACTCTCTTGCTTTTCTTCCATGTAGTAGTAATGAATGTGATGATTGTGAATCGACAGACTGGGTTGATAGATGGGATCGCGTATTAATCCCCATTGGTCAACATATAACTATGGAATTGTCCCAATTGGAGGCGGACTAATCAAGTATTTCATAAGATTATGATCATGTCTAATATCTCGCATTGCCAGGTTCGTTGAATCCTTCTATTAAATTTTGAATAACTAGAATTAATGTTTTATGCTTTGGTCATTTAGTGGACTCACATTAAATTGGCACTCCATTTTTTTCCAAGGCACATATATGCAGTGGTTTTCCCAAGAGATAATTAATGGGGCATTGATTATTTGTTGGAACGATGCTTAGAGGGAAATCAGACACTCATGCAATCAATAATAGACTCCAAAGGCATTGAATTTTTTATTGGGTCGATGGTTATTAAAGGATAATATTTGACACAGGATGAAAGAACATGAAAGAAAGGTTTTTATGTATTTCAATATTATAAACTAGGTCAAGTCGTATACCACTTTACAAACTTGGTTATTGGTACAAACCTCCAACTACAAACAATTCCAAGTAAGAACTCATCAAAGGTATGATACTTCTTTCCTTACTCTAAGCATGAGAAGTTAATGGAAACCACCAGTATTAGAAGTGATCCCGATGATCTACTTGAATGACCATCTAGGTACGTAAAAAAAAAAATTTGGCTTCATTTTGACTGTTGTTAAAACATTTGTAATGTTGTTAAAATATAACTTGCCTTAAAATATGCCCATGTCATGCCTTTCCTTTCCTTGTCTTTCCTTTCCATTCATTCCTTGCCTTGCCTTTCCTTTCCATTCATGCCTCTCCATTACTTCACTTATCATGCCATGCCTTCCAATTAGTTTCCTTTCCATTTCATTCCATTCCTTACATTGCCTTTCCATGCCTTGCCATGTCTTGCCTTGCCTTGCCATGCCTTGCCTTGCCTTTCCATGTCTTTCCATGTCTTTCCTTTCCTTTCCATGCTATGCCTTGCCTTTCCATGCCTTTCCTTTCCATTCCTTTCCATACCATGCCTTTCCATGCCATGCCATGTCATGCCTTTCCATGCCTTCACTTTCCTTGTCTTTCCTTCACTTTCCTTGCCTTTCCATTCATTCCTTTCCATGCCTTCTCTTTCAATTCCATGCCTTCCCATGACTCACCTTTCCATGTCATTCCATGCCTTGAATTTCCTTTCCATGCCTTGCCTTTCCATTCCATGTCTTTCCTTGCCTTGCCTTGCCATTCCATGCCATGCCTTTCATTTCGATGCCATGTCATTCCATGCCATGCCTTGCCTTTCATTTCCTTGACTTTCCTTTCCATTTCATTCTTTCCCTTCCTTGCCTTGCCTTGCCTTTCCATTCATGCCTTTCCATGTCTTCACTTGCCATGCCATGCCTTCCCATGCCTTTCCTTTGCATGCCATGCCTTCCCATACCATGCCTTTCCATACCATTCCATGCCTTGTCATGCCTTTCCTTGCCTTTCCATGCCATGTCTTGCCTTGTCATGCCTTGATTTTCCTTGCCTTTCCTTCACTTGCCTTGCCTTGCCTTCACTTTCCATGCAATGCCTTCCCATGCCTTGCCTTTCCATGCCTTTCCTTTTGGATATTTTAGGTTGATATCCTACTATAACATGATATACAAGATAATATATAAGGTGATTTCAAAATGCCTAAAACCATTTCTGGATATAGTCACAGTGGAAGAAAATTTAGGCTTACTAAAGAATAGGCATATCCATGATGTGGTAACAATATCCCAAGGATGAAGGAATGAAGAGAATCGGAATGCCATTGCGGCTAGGGCCTAAAACCTAGCCATCTCCGCTCTGGTTTTTCGACTGCAGGGGCGCGGATTCGTCTGTAGAAGCCGGTCATACAGTCGCGGATCGGCGTGAGCATCCCTCCTGCATTTTTTTTTGCACGCGTTTTGGAGCAGCGATCGACCTCCCTCTGCGATTTGTTTGCTGGTGGTCGGCGCCCTACTACGATGGCCCCAAATCCAATTGCTGAGATGGAAGAAGATCCTTTGGAAGCATTCAAAGCGTTAGTCTGCTCGGTAGGATCGAAATCCAAGCCTTCTCTCTCGTCTAAGTTTGTTAAGAAGAGGGAAGAGATCCCTTCGTTGGAGCTATCTCCAGAGGAGCCTTGCAATCTTGCCCTCTTTCTAGCAGAAAAGGCCCTCATCGGAAAGTTTACGGGGTTATGGCCCAGCCCCAAAATGGTGGAGGCATGGATGGATGATCGTTGGAAGTCGTTGATACAAGGAAAAGTCTCTTCGTGCGCAGTAGGCAGGGTTTTTTTTGTCTTCAGTTTCTCGAGGACAGAGGATCGTGATCTAGTTTTTAGATTTGAACCCTATTTCATGGGAGCGAGAGGGCTATTCTTAGCCCCCTGGACTCTTGAATTCAATCCCAGAGCTGAGATCACCACAGCCTCTGTTTGGGTTAGGCTGCCTCATCTTCCCTTGCATCTCTGGGGGAAAATTTCTCTGGAGGACATCGGCAATAAGCTAGGGCATTTCCTGGACAGTGTGGAGCCGAAAGGGGATCAGTATACTTGTGCTCGAATTTGTGTTGAGGTTAACCTTGAGGAAGGCCTTTCGAAAGCCATTAAGCTCTCCCTGGGTGAATGGTGCCATATCCAAGAGCTGGACTATGAGCAGATTCCTTTTAAGTGCCTCTGGTGCCATGCTTACGGTCATTTCACAAAAAGATTCCCCAAAGCCTCTGAGGTGCCGGGACTAGTCAAAGAAGTTGATTTTCAGCCAGTATCTAACCGACGAAGGCAGCCAAGGCGAAAGGATCCACTACCCCAGGCTCAGAAGGTCACTCATTCAGCAGAGGAAACTCTAGAAAATAAAAACAGCTTCGATGTGTTGAAGGAAGACGAAGCCCTAGATCCAGAAACAACAACAGTTAAGGGAAATCCTCCGGCAGACGAAAGCCTTCCGGATTCCACCCCCCCCAGAGTCAGTAGCAGCGAGAGAAGTTCGAGCCTCAGATCCGGAGCCCCCTGCCCCTGTAGGTCTGGTTGTTTCAGTCCCCTCTAGTGGCTCCGTGGAAACTTCTGAAACTGAAGACATTTCAGTTCCGTCTCCACCCCTTACCCGAGGGAAAAAGACCAACAAAGCGTGCAGAGAAAAGGAGGCGGCCTCCAACATTTCTTTAGGTTCTCAGAAACAGCTGGATCCCTTTTTTAAGGGGAAAATTTCATCCTCCTCGGTTTAATGCTTTGCTTCTGTCTTCTACTGTGCTCACAGTTTGTGAGAATTTACTCATGTATGCATTTTTTGTCATTTTCTCGAATTAGCTCAAGAAGAAAATGGGATTGGACTCCCAAGACATTCACAAGAAGGTTGGCAGCATTGTTAGAGGTCACCAACCTTCTTCAGATTTGTAACTTTCTGTTTCTGGCTTGCCAGAAAGCTACTTAATACAGCCTAACCGTTCTTGTCAAAAAAAAAAAAAAAAAATATATCCCAAGAGACTTCTATTCTATTAAAAAAAAAAAAATCTCAAGGTGGCTATATTGAAATTGGATTTATCCAAATAATTTGATAGAGTAAATTGGAATTTTATCAAATTGTTTTTGATCCAAATGGGAATGAGATTAAAATAGGTAAAATGGATGTTGGGGTGTCTGTAGAATGCTTAATTTGTTGTGTTGATTAATGGGGTTCCCTCAAATTTCTTTAAAGCTACATGGGGCATAAGATAGGGATGTGTTTGATCTCCCTTCTTATTTTTAATCATAGTTTAAGCTTTAAGTAGGATGTTGAAGTAAGAAAGTCATAATGGATCCCTCAGAGGAGTAAAGGTTACAGAGAGTGATGAAGTGACTCGCCTTCATTTTGTTGATGAAATTTAATGCAGTGTCAAGGGAACTACCCAATATGTAAAGGCTTCAAAGGACACTTTATACCTATTTTTTAGATCCAAAGGTATGTCCATTAACATGGACAAATCATGTGTCATTCTAAACAACTATCTGGAACTACGAATCCAACTCGATTCTAACAATTATTCCAGCCCTTACCAAAATCCTAGATAGTGAATTCAAGTATCTTGGTTTTCATTTAAAAAAACCTGACAATTATAGAAAAAGGATTGGGATTAGCTCATTCGAAAAATAGAAGAGAGAATAGAAATATGGGTCAATAGAATAGTGTGCAAAGGGGGAATACTTGTACTTGTTAAAGAAATGTTCCAAACCATCCCAATATATTGGAATTCAATAGCAGTTGTGCCCAAATAAATCTTAACCAAAATCAGAAAACTAAGCTTTTGGTAAATGAGGTCTCGTTAGAAAAAATGATCCCATCTTTCCAAATGGTCTGTAATCACCTCACCCAAAGAGTTTGAGGGTTGGGGAATTAAATAAATACATCTGTTCACCCAATATCTAGAAGGCAGAAACCTATGGAGACTAAATATGGGAGATTCTCTATGGACCCGAGTAATGCCCTCCAAATAATTTTCAAACATGTCCATCAACAATTGGTTTATATTTCCATGTAAATCTACAAAAGGATATATTGTGTGGAAGGTGTTGGTCAAAGCATTCCCATTGGTGGAAAATTGGAAAGTTTTGAAGGTAAGAAATGGAAAAATTATTTAGATCAACGAAGATCCCTTGATAGGAGGAGGGAATAATTACTCCCTTTCTAAATATCTAATTCACTCCTTAAGAGACCATTCAATATACAACTTAAATAATGAAAATGTGGGAATATCCCAACCAAAAGGTCAGGATGGTTGGATTTCAATGGACTCCTTAGAACTTTCTGAGGATCTATCAAAAGAATAGAACTCTTACATTGGAAAAATTTATAAAAAACTCATCTCGATAGATGAAGAGATTAATGATTCTATTGTTTGGTCAAAGAACCCTAAATATGGTTCCTTTACAACCAAACTAGGCTACAAATCCTAGTTTGAATAATCCTTCACAAGCACCAAAAAATGGTGGTAGGAACTGATTTGGAAACTAAAGGCCCCACCACGATGAAAAATTACACTATGGATTTCCCTAAATGAAAAATTACTTACCTAGGAAAATGGGATAAAATGGGGCTTGTGTGGGTCTAATTGTTGTCCATTATGAAAAGAAAATTCTCAAACTTTATCTCATGTATTTATCTTATGTCCATATCCAGGTCAAGTTTTCTATCTAGTCAAAGGAAATTTTGAAGCCAAGGAAGAATGGAACAAAAACAAGATGGAGGAATGTGTCAAATATTGGCTTTAGTACATATTGGTCAATTGTATGTAGGGATTCCTATAATTCTCATCTCTAACACATGATGGGCCTGCAACAAAATCGTTTTTAAGGATGAACTGATGCCACTGAAATTTATTGTTGTTCCCACCACAAATCAATCAGAAGAATTCAAAGAAGATCTGAAAGTGAAAAACCATTAGGTTTTGGTTATGCTTGATTTACATTATGAGACTCCCTGGGGCTTCTTTGATGGAGCAAGCTAGGGGAATTCCCCATGTGTGGATTTGGAGTAGTGCTCTATATCAATCATAATCATTCTATCTTCATAAAATATGCTCCAAGGATAGGTTCAAACAATAGGGAAAAATCCATAGGTATTTGGACATTACTGAAGGAAGCTAAGAAAAAGGATGTCACGAAGCTACAAGTAATGGGAGATTCAAATATGGTGATATGGAAAAAGGAAAAAACTCAGCACAAGACATTTGTCTTTCTACCATCATGCGAGATATCAAGCTGGTCATCTAGTCCTTCAAATTGCTTTCTTTTATCCGTATTCTCCGAGAACTGAATACAAAGGTAGATGAAGTATCCAAAGAAGCCCTCAACCTGTCAGTAGGAGTGTTTTGGATTCTATTAATTCCTCAAAGGAGAAGAAATAGAAGCTATGGAATTCAGTCTTTAGTAGCCTCTATGATAACCATAATTTTTTAGTACTCTTAGAAGTAAAGGAAAGTTTTTTTAATGTATATGTATAGAATCTTAAATGATAGAAACTAGACAATGACATAGAAACCTTTTAGAGGTGACTAGATTTTCTGAATAACTATTTAATAAACCTGTAAAAACTCTTGTTTTAGATAGAAACATGTATTTCACTTTTTAGTGATAATATAATTTTTTTTATCCTCATAATATATATATAATTTTTGAATTTCATAGTGATATCATTTCCCACCTATGTTTCCTCATCATAATTGTAAAATAACAAGACTTTTTTATATATATAAAAGATGTTTGAATTTCATAGTGATATCATTTTCCCCTATTTTGTACACTATGATTCCTCACCATAATTGTAGAGTAACAAAACTCAAATCTTGAGGGTCTAATTAATTTGTAATTTAAAATTATTGATATGGCTTCTTCCATTTATTTCTTATCTAATGGGTTGATAACATTTTATTTCCTATAAGCCCGGGAGTGTCATGATTTCATATTCTTGTTTTGCATTGTCCCAAAAAGATTTAGGATTTAGATTGCAACATCCTTCAAATTATTTTTCAATGATGCCTCTTTTTAATATATACTTTGCTTCTCTAAGTGATCATCCTTTTATTTTCCTTTCTTTAAATTTATCTTTTCTATTTAACTTGTTTAAGGTAGTTAATCATAATGAGATGCAATTTCTTTTAGACATGACATTCTTATTCAACTTATTGAGTAATTATCTTTGCAAATTTTTTTTGGACATTTTTTTTGGTAAGTTGAGGATTAAGTTGAACAATTTTTAATTTCAATCTGTGCTTTGGATCCTAGTGGACCATATGAATGCAATTGATGAATCCACTAAAATTACTTATATATAATGAAAAATCAACAAAATTAATTGAAATTTGAAGGAATTATATATTAAATTGATTCTCAAGAGTAGCTTGTTTAGTTATGGCACTTGAGACTAAAAAGATAATGATATAAAAACATTATCTTGATTTTATAGGTAATTCACAAGTATAAGAATAAGATGACCTTTATCCTGCAAGACCAACCACCTGTATCAATACTAGTAACAACTTCTCCCCTACAAAATTATGCTCTATCATGCTTTTAAAGCAGTCCCCAACTTGCCCGCAAGGGTGTCGACTGACTTGAAAGTGTCATGTTAATGAAGGAAATATGTAAAGGAGGTCTCAAGTTCGATTCTAACCCCGACTTACCCGTGCCCCATGCTTGTGGGTTGTGTGGATGCACCTGGAGGTTATAGTGGTGGCAAACAGGAATCAACCTCGTGTCACGCGACTACAAGGACCGCTCAAGTTGTGGATTCCGCTAGCATTAAAAAAAAAAGGTCCCCAACTTTCTTTTATATTTCGTAACTAATAACAATTGATTTTTCATATTCTTCATCACTGGAAGAATTAATTATTCCATATGTAGTCTATTCTTATATTGTGAGGGAACAATACTTTCATGTACCATGTTATAATTGTAATGTGTATAAAAGAACATGGAACCTTTTTCTAAAGTACCATTTTTATATGGAAATTCCCCAACGACATGCATTCCTTTGCTAGGTTCAAGCAATGACTATGCTCTTTTTTAATCTAATCTCATGTTCTCACTCTAATACCAATTGAGTGTAGGTTCATTTTATTTTTATTTCTTTTTTTATAAACTTGATTTTATGAGATGAAACCTACTCTCTTTGTCTTTTGGTCTACCCTTATCATAGTTTTCATACCATATCCTTAGTGTCTTGTCCATGCAAACTTGTCCTTCTATCTCATATTCATTACAAGAATCTAATTTGTAGATTTCATCGTCTAAATCAAATTCTTTCATTATTGATGGATTATAATATCCCATATCTGCATAAATTTTCTTCTGCACAAATGAAGTTCTTATGTTAACAGTTTTTAGCAAAATGAAATGATTTTCCACAAAGATAACATCATTTTTTATCATCTTGCTTCTTTTACCAAGCTACTTTCTTTCATGAAAAAATGTTTTTTTCCCAATAATTCTTTTTTTTAATTTTTTTATTCATTTATTCATTTCAAGATCTTCTTAACCAATATTCCTTTGGAAGTGATCTTTTACTTTTTACAATTTTCCATAGGTTTTCAAAAAAGAACATTAGAAAATTTTTATGTCAACATTATATTTTTTTTATTACTTTTTATGGACTTTTATCCATACAAGAATCGTCTATAAAAATTCTAACCATTTTGTTTTCCATCGTGAACATTTTTAGGGATGGCATGTAGCATTCTATTTGTTATATTTTTTTTTATGGTGTTGTCTTTTGCATGGCCAATATTAAATGTTAATTTATCATAATCATCCAAGAATTCATTGAATCCCTTGATGCTAAATACTTTCATTCCCATTAGCATTTTAAGATCACTGTGATTTGATATTTCTCGATGTGATTTAAATGCAACCACAATGGTTTTCTCAAGAGACTCAATATCTATAATCCGTGCTTTATAAAATGGATTTTGTCCAAGAAAAACTATATGCTCAGGTTTATCATTTTCCACGAGAGGTTGCTTTTCCATCTAGAAAAGTAATATACTTTCAAATTAATTTACGGTGCATTCTACCATCTCATCATATGTAAATTTGTTGTCTTCCTGTAATAAATGACAAAGATTAACCCATTTGTGTAATCTTCATCATATGTAAATTTGTTGTCTTCCTGTAATAAATGACAAAGATTAACCCATTTGTGTAATCTTCTTTCTCTTTGACATGCTGAGAGATTAACAAACTCTAAATGTAGATTTGAAGAAGACTTATATCCAATTTTTCATTTGATTTTTCATATTTTTCATATTCTACTCTACCAAATCTAGGAAATGGTTTTAGGTGTGACCTTTAATTGATGTCTATGTCTTTTTATTTTTCTGTAAAGTTCTACTTTACCAAATCTAGGAAATGGTTTTAGGTATGGCCTTTACTTGATATCTTTGTCTTTTTATTTTTCTTATCTCATCAAGCAATTATCCTAGTCTATCATTTTCTCTTGTGTTAACTTCTCTTAAATTTCTATATTCTTAACTAATGTATTGTATATATCTTTGAAGTCACTTATAAACATGTTTACAAATTTTTATGTCATCCATGTATATGTAGCAATACTTGAATAAGATGCTTCCATTCTAGTGGAATTTCCTTTTAGTTATGCAAGATTCACCTTGAGATTTTGGAATTCATTATCCAATACTCTGTTTTGTACCATAATACAGTCTATTGTGTGGTGTGCAAAAAACATCCATTTTTGTGCAAATTATTTTGTCTTTGTTCAATCATCAAGGAATTGTCTCTTTGTGTGATTATAATTGGTTGATCTTGCACTTTCCAATTATTGAATTGGGACTCCCTAAAGGATTTTCATGTGGGTAAAGAATACATATGATCTCTCTCAAACTTAACATGGGAAACATGGACATCTAGGTCATATGTGGGAAGGATTTGAACCGAATATTTTTGGCTTTATGAAGTCCAAGTTGTTTTTATGAATGTTGAGAGGCGACTGAATCTAGTTAATATAAGGAAAACAAATTGTTGTTGTCAATTTTATTCTTGTAGGCATGTGTTTAAGAGATAGCTTTCATCCTACGAAATTTGTATTTTTTACACATAAATGGTCTAGCTCTTTTTTGTCCATATATTTTTTAATTTTAATGATGTTTTCTTCAACATATCAATGGATATCTATGAATCTACCATAGGCTATCAAATTTTGTCCAACTATTGGAAACCTTAATCCTTAGGGTAGATTACCATTAGCCAAGAATGTGTTTTGAAGTATAAATAATGCTCGGCCTCTTACAACAAGATATGATACATTGGGGTTTAATTTTACTCATCTTAGTTCTATGCACATCAACAACCTATGTGAAGTAATCCAATGAGATAAAGCCACATTGTAATTAAGTTGAACAACACAATACTTCTATTTATCAAATTGATATTCAAATTGAAATTAACAAGGTTCCTACCATTCCAAAAGGGTAATATCTATAACATTGATTAAGTATTCAACATTGAATTCAAATGCTATCAAAAAATTAATAAAAAAATCTAATTGAGACAAATTTACATGTTTGTGACCACTAGTGAGACCTCTTTTACATTTTTCCTGTATCAAAAAGTGTAGGAATACGAGGATGACTCTTTGATCCAATGGTTTTAATATCAACCTCAAAAATATTTAAGAGGTTGTAAATAGAGCCTTTACATTTTTTTTTTATTACATAAGTCTTTAATAAGAGAGTGAGGGAATGCATGCTAGTCCTTGCTATGGTTATGGTTATATATATATATATATATATATATATACGAAATTATTAACCCCTAATAATAAAGAAGAATTAATGATGGATTGGGATCTAGGAAGATATATTTGTGTGTCTTTTTGCAATTACCAAATCTCAAAATATTTTACAACTTTTTACAATTTAATATGAAAGATATATACTTCTTTCAATGCTTAACATGGAATTGACAAGTTGTATTAAAAAAAATTATTAATAACAAAAAAAATATTTCAATACCTACCATAAATAAATAAAATATTTCAATGTCCATTATATATATATATATATATATATATAATAATTAGTAGGTGTTATGAATGTACAAGTCTACCGTTGTGGTTGATGTACGTTGTCATTATATGAATCAGATCTAATACGAAGGTATTGCTATTGTTGAAATGTCATCAAAAGAAATCATTGATTGTCTCTGCAATTCAAATGAAACATAATTATTCATAGATCCCGTAAAATGAAATGGAATCATTTGAATTTAAAGGTCATAGGCTAAAGGTTCTACAAAATGATGATTTTTTGGGGGATATTTGCCTTAAATCTAACAAGAAATTGTTGGATTCGTAGATTTGAGTGATTATTTATGTATATTCCGAGTGCTAGAGTTTTTCAACATGTTGAGTTCATTTTTGCATTCACAAATGGATTTTGAACAACAAAAAATAGTGATTCGTGTAAATTTATATAGTTGGATTCCGACTAAAAAAACCATTTCATAAAACAACAAGTAGCCAACGTCTTTGTAAAGTGGAAAATTTTCTCTTTCTATGTAAAGTGGAATTCTACAGTTGATTGAATGCAAGTTCTTAAGTATACACTGTTCGATTTGCGATTTCAAGAATCACGATCAATTCGAATTAAGCTTTAGCCTTAAGCGTGGTTATTAATTGCAAAGAATATAGCAATAAGATCATATACCTTCAAGTAGCATTAGCCTTAATCCTCTACACAAGACCAAATACTACCCTGTTACAATTTAACATATTGCCAAGAAACAAAGTTATATATATATATATATATATATATATATATATATATAACAACCAAGTGACAATAAATCATTGGGAGCTAGGAATNATATATATATATATATATATATATATATATATATATATATATATATATATATATATATATATAACAACCAAGTGACAATAAATCATTGGGAGCTAGGAATTGCTCACCTACCATAATAATGGATCAGGTTTACTAGGTCATTAGTCTCTTACATTTATGAGAATAACTAGCTTAGATCCATCTTAACTTTGAATCTACCAAGTGCCTAGCTGGATTAAATCCAAATCTTTTTTTAGAGTGCAAAACTTGAGGAAATATATGCACATAGATTTGATCCCTCTCCATGCTTGGTAGATAAAAAATTAAGATGAATTAAATGAATATTATAGAGAATCTTCATTAAGTATATGCATATGTTTGAAATGAATCTCATAAATTAAAATTTACCAAGAAACATTTTTAATATAAAAATTACTATAAAGAAAAAAGGTCACTTCCCATTCAAACTTTTTATTCTTGATACTTTGTCTTTTTTGTTTTGCAATGTAAATAGTTTCTTTCTCCAGTCTTTTATGTTCTTCATATCTCATTATTTTTCATATTATATATATATATATATATATATATAATAATGGTTTTAATTATAAATACTAATAAAATGATGAACTTCAGCTTATCACTCATAAACTCTTTTGCAACAATATAATACATAATTTGAAATTGAAATTGGTCTAGATTGTATTATTTCTCATTTTATTTTATGAATTTCTTTAATTGATAATTTAAATAATTTTTCATGATAATATTATTATTGAAATCAATGCAACACTTTAAGTTTATTTATCTACTATAAATTTAATTGATATTTTTTTTTTTAATTATTCTTTTTCATCTATTATAAATATTTAAGAGTATTTTTTGGTAAATTTTTTCCTAAAATATAATTAAATGTAATTCTTTTGAAACTCATAGAATAGAATTACATAATTACACTAACTATAATGTTATATAATGTTTCATTTTTTATTAGTTTTGAGAATGTTAACTATCATCCTCTCTCTCTCTCTCTCTCTCTCTCTATATATATATATATATAAAATAACTAAATTATTCTCCCTACACATTATTTAGGGAAATCCTTTCTAATTTTCTGAATATCTTTTTAACAAATCACTTATCTTCAACCGATCATTTATAACCTTCAATATATCTCAAATACAACAACAAAATGTGTTTAAGTAAGTTAATTAATTATATATATCAATGAGAAACTAAATCATTTAAAAACTATGAATAATCCTTTGTTAGCTTTTCCGTCTTCTCACACTTATATTTCATTATCTGACATCTTTGGAAATATAGGAGATATCTTACATTTATGCGAATAACGGAGGTTCAAATTTATCACGTTTTACATTTTAATTTATTTTATTTATATAAGGACTTTTTATTTAAATGTACTATAAAAACTAATTTAATTATTTTAATTTTCACATTTATTTTTTTAACTTATTTTATTAATATAATTTTAAAAAAAAATATTTTTTTTAAACTTATTTTATTGATATAATTTTTAAAAAATTATTATATGATTTTTTTAAAACTTATTTTATTGGTGTATTTTTTAATTTTTAAATATCCTTTAAACAAATTGATATAATTTTTAAACAATTATTAATAATAATTATTTGTAAACAACCTTTAAACAAATTTTGATTATAGATAATAAAAAAATAAGTAAACTACTCCATTACAAGGGCAACCAAATTCACGAGACATTGAAAAGGAAGAATTCCTTTCCGATCCCGTGTCTTGACAAAAGTCAAGAAAAACAAAAACAAAAGAATACTAAACAAACCATCTCACCTGCGAGTCTAAGCCAAGCTATTCATTATACTTTATACATGCATTAAGTTGTACAACCCTGGATAAAGGAACCAACGGCCCCTTCGCAAAGGCTCTGATATTATAGAAGGCTAGAAGGCTAGGCTGAGAGGCGATGGCTATGGAGAACTGGGGAAATACTCTAGTGCAGACCTTGGCAGAGAGTGGAATCCAAACGGTTTGGTTGGTGATGGATCAAAATTGATCACGTCAAAAGATACACACCATGTCGAAGAAGTGTATTAAGAAAAATGAAATGAAAAATGGCTGTTCAAAAAAATGTTCATTTTTATAAATGGTCTTTCAAAAAAATGTTCATTTTTATTTATATATATTTTTATCTGTAAGTTGCAAATTAAAATTTCATAAAAAGGGTTTTTTTCAAACTACTACTTACCTATATATCTTAAATGAATGATACATTTATGGATAACTTTATTTGAGTTGTATCTTATACTTAATATTTGAAGTGAAAGTTTGGGCTAAAAAATCAGCATCCTAATTATGTACATAGTAATTGTATACTAATTAGAGTTTTAGTATTAATGATGAAAAGAAGGAATTCCTCTATAAGTAAATGACCTCCTTTTCACACTACATTGACTCGATAATTTTTAGACACAAAACATATAGATGTTTGAGTGGGATCTTGATATCATATTATATTTGAATGCAATTTGTTTTTAGTGTAAGAACCTTTATTTAAACATTGTTATTGTATAGTATCAACTTGCATTATTGTGAAGGAAGATAAGTGGAAAATAGGACTTGGCATGTGTTGGAGGAAAATTAAAGTTGCATTTCCTATTTGTTTTCTAAAATATAATTTAATATTATCTATTTGTTTCTATTTGTTTTATAGAATATCATTTAAACAACAAGGGTGGTATTGTCATCATCAATTCCCTAAAATGCCTTCCATATATCTTTTGGTGATGGTATTGTCATCATCAATTCCCTAGATGCCTTCCAAGTTCAATCTCTAATTACCTAATTAATTAATTATGAAAGAATTTGGTAGTTTGTTCTCATGCAACAGTAAGATATTTTGTTCTCTATGCTTTAAGAGATTTAGTCATTTACATGTTATGGCAATATTTTTTTTTTCATAAAATAATAAATAATATATTATGGTTATATTAATAAAATTTTATAATTATATTTTAAAAAAAAATTAAAAACACTTTATTAATGACATCTTTATTTATATAAAATTAGTGCTTTCTCCATAAAATTCAAGCCAAATACCCACTCATATTTAGAATTACAAATTATAATAATAATAATAATTTATTTTTAAGGTCACGGCCAAGCAAGCATATCAAATTGGTGTATGAGATCCCCTTGTTTATGGTACAAGGGACCCCCCTCTGCTCAGGGATTTGACTAGTAAAGTCTACGAAGATATACATACCCTACCCCCTCTGGATTTGAACCTATAACCTCTTAAGAGAAAACACATGTTCTTAACCATTAGACCCAAAATAGCTCTTTTATTAAATATTCATTTCTTATCTAGAATGAAAATCGTAAATATATATACTTTCTTATATATAATAAAATTGCAAAATATAACTAACCAAAATTGCTATCAGCAATTGCAAGCTCCTCCAATTGGTTTTATAATCGTGTGAGAGATACGTATATATTGATTGTAACTTTTTTTTAATTTGGCAGACCAAATCGCTCTCTTGTGTTTCTTTTCATCGTGTTTACAGTCAAAATTTAAGCAGTTCTGGAAACATTAACCTGAATTACAAAGGGCATCGTACTAAAAAGCAAAAACTAGCGAACGAGAAATGCAAAACAAGCTTGCTGTGACAATGAATGTTCCTCGGCACTTTCCATTTAATTAAATGGATGCTTGCTGTGACAATCGATCTGCAGATAAGGATACTGGGCGTTGCTTCAGATCATGGACGGGGCCCTTTCCATCCATTCCCTTTATGAAATATTTCATCCGATACTCTCCATAAGAAACTCCCTGGTACAATGGAGGATGCTCCTCGTCTGTCAATTCTGTCCTGGGTGAGACCACCACATCAGACGGTGGGCTGCAAAACACGGCCCATGACATTCTTGAACGGTCTTTGTGCACCACGGTCCTGTGCTCAATGCTCTTGTATTTCCCATTGCTCAATATCTGTTCATCAACATAAAATTCTATCAAGCCACAAGAAACAACACCACTAATCATTTCAACATGTCAATATGTTATGAGTTGGAATACTACATACCTCCAACTGATCACCGATATTGACAACCAGGGCGCCAGGAACACATTTGACATCGAGCCAGTCCCCATCTTTGCGAATTTGAAGCCCTGGGATTTGGTCGTCAAGGAGAATCGTAAGTGCGCCGATATCAGAATGGGGTGCCAATCCCACCGCCAGATCCGGTTGAGGACACGGTGGATAGTAATTTATTCTTATCGCCAACTCCTTCCTCTCCCCTCCCACGCTCTCGTTCAGAGAGTTTTCCGTCTCTAAACCCAGATCACGCGACAATACCTCCATCAGCCATTCGAATAACTTGGACAACTCTCTGCTGTATTCATCCATAGCTTCCCTGCAACCACAAAATTCGTTTTCAGACATCTTAAACTTGACCCTTCTCCACACAAATACAGTATATACACACAGAAAACATGTAACCATTACGTGAAATCAGAGAGTTGTATGGGCCATTTGGTCATTTCTCTCCTGGCAGGAGGCCAAAGACAGTTAAAGTAATAGTCTCCCCAGTCCAATATAACCTCTCCATCTGGCGAATATCCGAGTTTGCTGCCATAACCGATGGGATTTTTTGGTTCGTTAGCGTAGGCTTCCTTTCCTTCAATCGGAAGTTGGAAGAGAGCCTTGCCCGCTGCTTGTACTCGACCAATAAGAGAGTCCAGGACGCCATGATTTATAATCTGGAAGAAACCCCAGTTCTCTGCAGCGCTTGAAATCTGTGCTGCAATTGTCTGGTTTTGATCAATATGTTGCGGGAGGAGGCTTAAACCGTGTAAATCGATAATGGGAACATGGACGTCCTCCTGTACTAGTGCCTTCTCCACTTGTCTCACGAACTCCGGCGGAATTGTCTGGATTCCGCTCTCCGCCAATATCTGCACTCGGCTGATTGCCCGCTTCTCCATCATCGCCATCGCTTTGCAACTTGCAAGCAACTGTGTATTTGTGGGTAGCGTCGTGAATGTACTTATATGGTAGCCAAGCCAACGTGTGGGACTCGGCTAGTGGTATAGGGCCTGCGACGACTTTTGCGACGGTATCAAATGTAAAATCAAGAAGCAATCGTCATAGTCAAGTCAACGATCTAATTTGAAGGGTTATTTTTAATTTTAAAATCATCATATTCAACCATCAATCTTCATAGTCAAGTGAACTATCTAATTCGAAGGGTTATTTTTAATTTTAAGTTGAATGATATGCATATCAATTCAACCTTCTAGTTTACACATGCATTTTAAGAAAGTGACTACATTGACTGAATTTGAATTGAATAATATATATTCAGTCAACTTTTTTTTGGGGTAGCTTTTTAGATCAAATATGCATTCAAGACCTTCTAGATTACACATGCATTTTAAGAAAGTGACTACATTGATTGATTGAATTTGAATTGAATAATTACGTCGAAATGAGCACAATTAATCATCTTTTAATCATAAATTTCAATCTTAAGGTTGGCAATTGAAGATGTTGGGTCCTCTCTAATCAATGGATGAGATTTTGATAAATTAACTTCCGCTCATTTATAAAGATGTATGTTTATGTGATTACTTTTTCACATTTACTAAATAAGATTAAGAAATAACAACAAAAATTATTGTTCATGGGCGGATGCGTATGGCCGCTTGTGGCCGCGTGGATTATGAACTGTGAGTATCTACCTTCCCGTTTCTTCTGTGTTTTACAGTGCGTCGTCATTTTTTTACCAGGACGGGTGCATGGATGTGAAGTGCTTTGTGTGGGCGTATTACCCAGTTCCTTCATTTGCTTTTCTCCATTCTCCGCTTTCATCCTGTCTTAGATTAACCATTTCTTCCTTCTGACGTTATATGAATGGCTTTTCGAAATTCATGATGCTAAAGAGAAAAGCGTTTCGAAAAAGAATCTTTGTTGTTCACGATGCCATGCTTACTTAAAATGAGGTTTGATCAGGCTTTAATTCAAAAGTTTTCTATTTATTTCATAGCGAATTCTATTTTCTATTTCATAATAGTAGATTCGACCATACTTCACCATTTTCACTGTGATGGTCATGATGGGCAAAATGATCATATCATAAGAAGAAAATGCGTAGGTTATTAGGGTTACCTCCAAGTTGCAGGTGCGTAGGTTATTAGGGTTACGTTATATTTAATTTTACATTAATTAAATTAAATTTCAATATAATTAAATATAATTTTAATATAATTAAATTTTATTTAAAATATAACTTTAATATAACTTTAAATTTTAATATAAATTTAAACGCCGAAAGGTTAAGAAGATGATTCTAGTATATATTCATTCAACATTTTTTTTGTAGTTTTTTAGATCACATATGCATTCAAGAAAGGGATTATATTAGATAAATTTGAAGAGTTACTTTTAAATTTAATTTTAAGTTGAATGATATATATTTATTCAACTATTCTATTGTAATCTTCTAGATTACAGGTGTATATAAGAAATGGATTACATTGGGGCAAGCATATCAAGAATACATATTTAATTCAAGAAATAAGAGATATTTGTGGGAAGGTTAATAATAAAGTTCATTCAACCTTTTTGTTGTAATCTTCTAGATTACACACATGTATTAAAAAAATGAACTGCATTGGGGAAATCACATTAAGAACACACATGCATTCAAGAAATGGACTACATTGGGGCAAGCACATCAAGAACACACACTTAATTCAAGAAAGAGGAGATATTTGTGGGAAGGTTAATCAATAGAGTTCATTCAACTCTTCCTTTGTAATCTTCTGGATTACACACATGCATTCAAGAAAGAGACTACATTGAGGAAAGCACATCAAGAAAAGACACTTAATTCAAGAAAGAAGAGATATTTGTGGAAAGGTTAATCAATATAGTTCATTCAACCCTTCTTTTATAATCTTTTAGAGTACACACATGCTTTCAAGAAACGTACTACATTGAGGAAAACACATCAAGGACACACTTAATTCAAGAAAGAAGAGATATTTGTGGGAAGGTTAATCAATAGAGTTTGTATTCCCTTCATCAAGAGTATTTATACATTAGGAAGATGGTTGGAGCAGATGTACCTGCTCAAACTAATCATTTGTTAGGTTCTCTTAACGTGTACTTTATTCATATATCATTACTTGACTTTACTTACTCTATTACATAATTCATATATTCATATGCTAATGTCTAATGTATGATGACTATTACAAGGGCCTAAGAGGCCTCCCAACATCCCCCCCACCCTCAAATCCTTACTTGTCCCAAGCAAGTGTGCAACAACATCCTAGGTCTCTACTCCTATAGAAGTATCATTATTGTGCATCAACCATGCACACTGATCTACATAGCCAAATCAGTCGCAACAACCGCTAGTTATATAGGAACATACATGTACACAAGGATTACTGTGACTGGTTTATGATGCATGAACATTTTTTAAAATTGTAATTTTCCAAAAGTTTGTAATAGATTCTAGAGGATTTCTAGAATGGTCCACATAAGGGGGATTTGGTCCTTTTTAATGCCATGTAATATAACAAAATGCTTGTTTTAACATGAAGTTAGTGAAGTTGAATTGTTTTAAGGCCAACGAGAGTTTGTTAGTATTTTGGAAGATACGAAATTGTTTGTATAATAAAAGCATATGTAGTCTGAAAGAGAGATTAGAGAGAGAAATAGAGCGACAAGAGTGCAAGGAAAAAAACCACGTAGGGCATGTACAAAATGTAATAGAGAAGGAGAATCATGGTTTTAATAGAATATATGTTGCAGAGCCAGTTTTTTGTGTAGTGTTCTCCTTTTTCTATGGTATTCCCATTGAATTGTTGTAAGGGCAACGAGGGTCATCTATGTCCGTTGATTGAGTGAAAAAGCATGAGAAACATGTGTGTGTCATCTCTGAATTTCCCTGTCATCGTGTATCTAATATCAACGAGTCGCTACAACAAGTTGATAACTAAAGTGTTTGTTGTTGAATAATGGAGAAATTACAATGAATTGCAATCCATATTGAGCAAAGGGGGTCGATTTTGAGTCTCCACAAAGGTATTAACCAGAATGAGCACAATCAGACTGGACTTAAACCCATATAAACAAATGTTTATTCCCTCTAGTGGTCGGTGGTTGGTTCACATAATCTATTGTTGACGAAGAATTATACGTTAATTCCTTTAACTCGACTGGAACCATAATCTCAAAAGGAGCATTTATATTGTGGGGTTGGTGCTCGGTGTTCTGGTGGCTCGATATTCCCAGTGGTCAGTGATCATGTTCAATAGTTCTTAGATCTCTCTATGGTTAATGAATCTGGTGTCTTGGTTATGGAGATGGTTGGTTAATTGCAACACTTAACACTTAGTTAACCAGATCGGAAGAATATATGGGGTTAATTTCTTTAATTCCATGGGGGCTTAAACCTTCCGGTGCACGATTAAGTGAAGTGATTTAATGAAGGTATTAGTGCATGGTTATACATCTAGTTCTATGAATTATACTCATGATAGGAAGTCAATATATGTTAATGCTTCCAATAGTTAAAGCACTTTTTCATAGCGCCTAGACATATGGACAAATCGTTGGAGCAAGCCTTAACAAAGGAAATGACTTGCAACAAAATATATGCATGTATCGTTGACAGTGGGAATTTGAATTGAATTTCAGATTTGAGAAATCATTGCTTGGGTGATCTGAAAAAATAGATTGTAAAATTTTTAGTTGAAAAAATGATTATTGTGTTGTACAACCTAAAGAATATTATTTCTAGTTGTAGATGGAGTATACTTTCAGAGGAAGCCACACATTTTTGTGTTTTCAGGTGTTGTTGAGATAATGAAGATACTACAAAAATTGTTAGGGACAAGTGTACAAAGAAATAGAGATGTTGAAAAGTTGTTGAAGAATGTATGATTTGTGTTATTCAAAAGATTGAAGGGAAAGAGTTGGTGGCCACAAGAATCTCTCAATCTAGTGAAGCTTGAATAGTGGAGAGTGAGGAGAAGATAAAGCTCGGAGAGAAGGTCAAAAGTAAATAGGGACTAAAGATATCAACCGACCAATTTCAAAGGAAGACCCCATGTGAGGTATTTAACAAGGTGAAAAAGACTTGTTACAGAGGAAATACATAAAGTGAGCACAATAAAGATCATAGGAAAAGTGTTGATATTATGGTAGTTGCGGGAGGTATTAACCTCCATGTGTAACCTTTGGATAGAATAAAATATTTCGAAAGCAAGAGAAACCCTAAACATATGTGTAAAAACCCTAGAAGACAAGTCTGCTCAGTAAAAGAATTAATATTTAATTATTAGCCTCTAAAAGGACAAGTCGACCAAGACA
>ML797631.1:117066-160262 GCA_009831015.1 Picea engelmannii
GAACCCTTCTCTCCTTCATGAGGCATAAGACAAGGGGACCCGCTCTCGCCTTTTCTCTTTATCCTATTGGCAGAATGACTAAGCCACACCCTTAAAGAAGCCATCAGAGACCACTCTCTCTCTGGCCTCACACCCCATGGCATTTCTCCCCCCATATCGCATAGTCAATTCGTAGATGACTACTTCTTATGGGTTTTTCCACAACTAGATAAGCCCTGCACTTCAGAGCCATCATTGACCTCTTCTGCGAGGCTTCGGGAATGGAGGTGAATCTACACAAATCCCAAGTTTTCTTCTATAACACTCATGTGGAAATCCAATGTCACCTCACACACCTCTTAGGCTTTACCTACAACATCCTTCCCTCTGTTTACCTGGGAATACCCCTCATTGACAACCCACTCAGAAATTCTTCCTGGGACTCCTTACTTTCCAGCTTCAAAAAGAGACTCTCTCTCTGGACCTTTCGTTCCCTCAATTTTCCTGGTCGCCTCATCCTACTCAAATCCTTCCTGCAAGCTCTCCCGATTTACATCTTCTTAGCCTTGGCGGCCCTAACTTTCATTCTTAACACTTTGAGAACGCTTCAAAGAAGCTTCTTGTGCCAGGGTAACAAAGAGGGGCGTAAAATGTCCCTGGTAAGTTGGAAAAAGTCTGCACTCTGAAAAAGGATGGAGGACTCGGCCTCCGAGACCCAACTATTCTCAACAAGGTCCTAAGTGCTAAAATCTGGTGGAGATGGTTAAAGTGATCACAATATTTGTGGGCGCAGCTATGGAGGAATAAATATACCCCCACTTGCCCATAAATAGAGCTCATCAGGTGGACTGATCAAATCCCGGGGTCGTTGATCTGGAATGCAGCCAGGAACAACCGTGGACTCATCACTGACCACTCGTTCTGGGAACTTCAAAGTGGCTACTCAGCTTACTTTTGGAGCGATTCATGGAAAAAAATCCCACACCTGAACACAGATTCGACTCTCAGCAACCTCAGCCCCCTTACAACAACTGTTGGACTTCACAAAGTGATAGACTACTGGAAGCCTTTTGACCCAGGGGAAATTTGGCACACCTGGAAAACTTCTCACGAGAACTTGCACATTCCCCCACAACTCAACATATGTCCCTTGCAGGAACATCTAGTTGGAAGGAAAATTTCTAGTCAACAAGGCAAGGACATACTCAGATGGGGCCACTCCACCACAGGAGCCTTCAACATTCCAGAAGCCTACTACATAAAAGCGGGCCATAAAACCTTACCTCAAGAGGAAGTTTGTGGGAAAATTTGGGATATGAAAACATGGCCGAAAATCAACACCTTTCTTTGGTTAGTGGCGCACAACAACATCCTCACCTAGTATAATATTAGGAAAAGAGGCTTCATTGGCACTTCTTGGTGTCATCTATGTGGCCAGGAAGAAGAAACACAAAATCACCTTCTAAATCTTTGTCCTTACAGTTCATGAATCTCGAATCACAATGCCAGTATCATGAGAATGTCAGATAGAAATTGCATAGGCTTAAAGGAAACCATTGAGGGATGGAGAAGCTCGACCTTTCAGTCACCCATCCTCAACATAATTTGGCAGTTGCTTCCAGGGTTCATCCTCTGGAACATTTAGAAAGAGAGGAATGGAAGAATATTCTAATCGATCACCAAGAACTGGCAGGAGGTGTGGAGCACAATCCAAACCACTATCAACAAAACCATCTCGCTGCAACCATGGACAGAGCAGGACCTCACACCCCCACCGAATGAATTTCACATTCTCAAGGTGTGGAAAATCAATCTCACTCCCACCCCTGAAAAATCAATAGCAATTGCAAGATGAAATACAAGCCACACCCACTAGGACGCTCCGCCCAAAGACTGGTTTAAAATCAACTTTGATGGAGCCTCCAAAGGGAACCTGGGTCCAACAGGCTATGGGGCGGTTATTCGGAATGGAAAATGAGAATTACTCCATATCCTAGCAGGTAATATGGGACACAATACCAACAATGCTGCTGAAATTTGGAGTCTCCTTTGTGGTCTACAAGCGACTTCAGAGCAAGAGATTTTTCCTCTCATTTTGGAAGGTGAATCGCAAATTGTGATAAATCTCCTTACGAATTTGATCATGGGGCATACCTGGATAAAATCTCCCCAAGCTGGAGACTAATGAATGGACCTTCCAGAATCAAATCAAATCTCCAGCATTGATAGGTAATCCTCCCATCACATGTTAAAAGAATGACCAATCAAGTGGTTGACTAGTTAGCCAATCTGGGTGTCGGGTTGGAGGAAGGGGTCTTCTCCTGCTCCCTTGACGCCAATCCCACATAACCTACAGTAATCACATGCAGAAACCCGGATCACACCAAAGACTGACCCCAGGATGGGGTGCCACCATGACATGATGGATGCAGCTCCGTATAAGGCCACATGGCCAAGCTACACGACACTAGGTGTTAGTCCAACGTCACGTCCTCCCTCAAAGCCTCACTGGCATTCAAAATATCCACTGTCACCTTTCCTCTCTCACTTGCACCATACAACTCACACAAACAAGAACCTGCGCGTCTTCATGGCGCAACACAGCGAGACCTCCCATTCACCTCATCTCCAGACGACCATGTTATCCCCTTGTCCTCCTCATTTTCTCATTTTGTTCTCTGCTCTTCTCTCCCGCTATGGTGCGATCCCTCCATTCTCATTTTGGAGCTTTCTGGTGTGAACCCTCCGTTCTAGAGCTTCTCCCCTCCAAAACTACCTTCTTCTTTCATGCCACAACCCAGGGGCAGACCAAGGCATGGAGCAGCCTGGTACCAGGCACAGAGAAGGAAATCACCCCCCTCTGATGAGTTGTGCGAAGCCTCGAGCCCTCCTCAAGTTGTTTCCCCCCACTGTAATTTGGCTTCTCCCCCTCCGTTGGCCCCCATGGATGCTCACCTGCCTGAAGAAGGTTTTCTCTCTTCTCTCACCCATTTAGTCATCCCCTCTCCTTCTAAACCACCCTGTGATCTAGTCGCTGGCCTCTCCCCCCTCTCGAACCCCTACGGTTGTGGGGTCAAGTGGTTTGATCTCTTGGGCAATTCTCTTGGTTATGTGCCACCTCCCCCCTCTCCCCCACGATGTCCCTTCATTCCACTAGCCCCCCGTCATCCCTCCCCTGTCATTTCACATTATTCCCCTCTTCTGCGCTCCTCTTCCTCCTCTCCGCTCTCCAACCGACCTTCTCCTTTCATTAGTAGGGACGACAAGCGAGCTGAGCTCATGACCACCCTAAGCATCATTAAAAAAGATCTGGAGGACATCAAAAAGGCCATGCGCGAAGTTCAGACCAGGGAAGATGACCGTTGGTGCTGAGTGGATATAGTGATGGAGTTTCTTCATGACCTTCGAAGAGCCATGGCTGACCGAGAGAAAGGAAAAGCACAGGCAGCGCAGGTCTATGCCAGGCCACTTCTAGGTCCAGGTTATTAATGCCTTCCCATGCTCTTTTTCTCTTGTTGTCATTATTTTGGCCCTGTGTGGCACAGTAGAATTTTTTCTCTCATACACATGACATCTGGCCCTACGTGACCTCGTAGCACAGTTTATTTTTATGTACTGGACATTGGACAACGGTGGTTTCCCGAATGGCCATCGTTACCTATTTTGAACTTGGACACCTGGCAGAGGTGGTTTCCCAACAGGGCACCACTACCAGGTAGTTAGCTGACTTTCAAACATCTGTATTTTGGACCAGGAATCAATACAAACTCTAAATTACAAAAAAAATAAAAATAATATTAATATATATTGGGTTGAACTTTTTTTGTGTTGTTGTTGGTTTGTGCACTAGCCTTATTGACCTTTTGATTGATTAAAAAATAAATTAATTAAGAGGTAGTTTTGTTGCTCATTCAACATGTTCTATTTGGATTTTGGTGACTATTTATTGTTAATTCAACATCCTTTGTTACCTCAATGATTGAAACATTTAGATGTTTTTATCCTTATTCCAGTGACTAACTAATTATAGAAACAATTAAATGTTTTTTGTCTCTATTTTAGTGACTAACTAACGTTAATTTGACCTCTTTTGTTATTTGTTATGTAATCAACATAATGATTTTTGACAAGGTGGTGTTTTGTGTTGACATCTAGTGTGTATATTTAAATGTTCCAACTACATCAATGACTCCCCCTCCCCTAGTCGTAATTCTCAAATTTGTCTCTTCCGTGCATTGTGGTCATATGTAATTTGTCTCTTCCGTGAATGAGGTATATTATATTTCCTGGGTTGAAGGGTTTAACGTTGTCAAACAATATGGTGTGATGGTATTAATGTTTTTACCAACTTGTTACTCATATGTAACCACATCAAAGGTAGGGAGATCTCACATTACTAAATACAAAAGCAATAATTATTGTTGATAAATTTTGTTTCTTTAGCATACATTACTCAAGAATTGATGATGAACATATGGAGGCTTAAATTACATGTAGGGCTCTATCATCTATGGTAAGGTCATCTCYAGTTGAGTACGACGCATAGGATGTTGAAAAAATTATGGTGATTGATGTCAAAGGATTTATATCATGTAAGTATTCAAATATAAGTATCTCATGGAAAAGGTGACTTTAGTAAAAAGGTGAATACAAAATAAAAAAATGAAATTACGTGAGAAAGGACTATTAAAAGATTAAAAGAAAAGTGAATTTACATAAAAAAGTTAAAAAGTAAAATGGCATTTTCCCATGGTATTATGAAAAGTGAATTAAAAAGGGGGGAATTCATTATTTAATTAATGGATGTCGTGTCTTTTTGAAAAAACATGACTCTTCATGTAGGGTTATGGTAAAGTATAAAAGGAGAAGAGTAACGGGAGAAAATGTGTGGGTGAAAATGTAATATCCTTACAAATAACATTTGAAGAGGTGAGAGGAGTGATGATTGAATATTATTTGAGGAGTGGCAATTGAATGTCATTCAAGGAGCAACAATTAAATATTATTGAAGATCAGATATGGTGTTCCAAGAAGTAGATCCGGTGTTCTAGCAAGTAGATCTCGCATTCTAGCATGAAAATATGGTGTTCCAACAAGTAGATCTAGTGTTCTATAAAGAAAATATTGTAAAGGAAGATCTAAGGAGGAATTAGTATAAGAAGCAAGAAGATATGTTGAAGGCAGATCTAAGGCATAAGTAGCAGAAGAAGCAAGAATATCTGGTGAAGGAAAATCTAAGGTAGAAGAAGCGAGAAATCCTAGTGAAAACAGAAGTAACAAGAAGACTTGTGAAGGAAATGCAGATGTTCAACCTCTAAAGAATAATTTTCAAGCTTGAAAGTAGGTTGATGCCTACCAACATCAAGCAGTTGGGATTGGTGTCTCCAATAGGTTGGTTCCTACAAACATCCAACAGTAGGGATTGGTGTCTCCATTAGGTTGGTGCCTATAAACATCTAGCAGTTGGGAATGGTGTCTCCAATAGGTTGATGCATACAAGTATTTGTAAGAGTGGGTTGGTGCCTACAAATTATAAATAGATGTTTTGTGGCTTTCTCCCAAAAGGGTTTCCACTTAAAATCTCGTGTCTTCTATTTGTTAGATTTTATGTGATTTCTTCATTATGGTTAATGATTGTTAAAAAGAAAAATATAGTCTTATATTGATTCACCCCCCCTCTCAATATAAGTGTGTGCTCAAAAAGTCAAACATAAACTCCATTCTTATTGGGCAATCAACATCGATTTAAATCTCCTATATGTCAATTCTTCTTTGTTTTAATTGTTGGGACATTTGCGATGGTGTTGTTGTTCTCTATATGTAAATGGGATGCAACAAAATACCTAGGCCTCATAATCAAGGTATGATTCAACTATTAAGTAGTTTGAAATAAGTTTCAAGTTTACACTTGGTTTTTATTAAAAAATTAAAGTTTGTACTCTCACATTTTCAATTAATTATGAATGTATAATTTGTAAGGTTTTTGCAATGATGGAAGATGTTTCTAATAAGGAATGGTGTTCCATTACTTGTTGGCAACTATGTGACAATTCCACCTTCCTTACAAAGCTATTTCATTGTTGTGCCTCCCCTACAAAACTATTACAATACTGATTTCTTACATCTTGCTATCCTTTTCAGAAACATATTTTATATCTAAAACATATGTTTGTACAATAGAGAATATACAACAATGAAGTAGTATGTTTCTATGGCCTTTTTGTTATTCTTGTTTATTTGTTTAATAATAAGAATTGGTAAATGATGGAATGCTAGTTGTTTATCAATTATTTATGAGATGTGATTTACTCGTATATCAATATGGTTTATGTGCATTTGTGTTTGACATGTTTTTTTTAGAGATGGTTGTGTGATTTATTAATGCATGGATATACTTTATTAATTTGCAAAATTAACACTTTGGAATTCCTTATTATGCTACAAAGTTGGTGGATAATTTTAGAAATGGATGAAATTAATAGATATTGTGAACTTGATACATTAATAATATAGTTCTTAGTAATCATGTTTATTAATTTCTATGTGGACCACTTCTTAAATTGTTCATTGTGTAATGGATATTGTATGGAGAAGAATCATGCTTTCTTTCAATATGTGAAGTGTGGGAAACATTGATCTAGATTAGATCATTGTATTAGTTTTCATCTATCTTGATGCTTTCACAGTGGAAAAAAATGGAGGGATCATCTTGCAGGGTAATTTTAATGGCAAGTCCCAATTTGGAAAATTGGGGTTTGAAACCTTCCCAAGCCATTTTGGGGCATCGAATGACATTTTTTGTGTGTCAAAACTTTCCCGACTTTAGCTCAGACCCCTTGATTTTATTCTACACATTGATACCTTTCCAACATTGCAAATATTGCATCAATCATATCTCGTATTCAAATGTTATGCCTCTCGCAAGTTGACCTACAGTGTTGACCACCATGGTATGAGTGGATGCCACATCAGCCCCCATTACTCATGCATATGGGGCTAGCCACATATGGACTTTTAAGAAGATTATAGAAGGTCCAAATCCTTATCACAGTTGAGGGTTGAGGAAGTCAAAACCCCACCCCTATATGGCTATTGGGATATGTTAAATGAGAGGTTGTTAGGAGGAGAAGGGGTTCCAGTTTTTAGCATTGTATTTGTAAAATAGTTGAGAATACCACCTAGGAGTGGTATATTGAGAGAATAATAGAGGAACACATATTCTATAGTAGCCATATAGGCCACAGTGTCAAAGGAAACTCCACAAAGAGTGTCTCTTCTTTGTACATTCATTTGAAGAAAATATAACAGAGCGACCTCACCTTCTAGATGGGTTTTCTCCTATATTAGTTTTCCCAAGTTATATCTTGTGTTTATTTGTGGATGGTCTGTGAGTATTTATTTATGATTTCTATTTTTCGCATTTCATCTATTTCATATATTTTGATAATAAAAAAATGTAATTAAAGAATATGAGATCTAAAGGAAATTAATCGTCACAGTAAATATTTTGATATTTTGTTAGATCTGATGTGATGATCTATCCAGTGGAATATACATGGTAGTTTATGGATCAGATTGGTATCAGAGTAGGTTTTCTTTGGGTATTCTTGGAAAGTTGTAGGGATCTAGGAATCAGTTTAAGAAGAAATTTGAAGAACCCTAGCCATGGTCGACGAGTCTGTTCATAACAACCCTCGAGATCCAGTAGAGGAAATATTTGAGAGATTGTAAGATAAAATCATTTAAATATCTCACAATATGTCCCTCCTCATGGATACTCTAGCAAGAAATCTCAAACCATTCATATAATTTGGAGGCTTGAACTCATAGATCGAATCACACGGGAAACTAGGGGATAAAAAAGACCTAAAAAAGGAGTTACGAAAATAACCCGAGAAAGAGTAGTGGAGTTCTAGTACCATAAACCCTTCATAGTATTTATTCAATATGGAAGAAAAAGTGAACATAAATCCATACCAAGGTGAGATCTATGAATTAAAACTAAATCATTGATGGAAACAACAAGAATTTTATTTCAACGTTCATCATATAAATGAAGAACAAAAGATATCATTTGTCAAACTGAAGTTAGAGGGCCATTCTTTAACTTGGTGGGAAATCCATACATAAACACTTAGGTTGGAGGGTGATTTTCTAGTAGATAGGTGGGAGGACTTCAAAACCCTAAACAAGTCCCAATTCTACCCTATCATGTGTGTAGAGGACCAATGGATCTGGTGGCACTACTTCAATCAAAATTAAGGGAAGAGTGTATAGGAGTACACCACTAAGTTCAAAAATATTGACATCATGATTTGTATCTCTCTCAAGAGCCCAAATGTACTCCTGAAGTATCTGGGGGGTCTACATAGCCATATACAAAAGAAAGTGATGCTTTTCAAGATAAGGAAAATGGATGAGGAATGTGTATAGGCACAATATCTAGAAAACATATGTCATAAGAAAGGGAAACCAAGAAGTTCCAAGAAGAAAGAACACCAAGAAGCTTCCAAGGAGGGGAAGTAGAACTGGAAATGGGTAAAGGATAAGAATACGACAACCATTACACATCAATGCAAGGATCCTAGCAACCACTGTAACCATTGCAATATTAATGGGCACAATAAGGAAAAGTTCTAGAAACTACATCCATAGTTGAACCTGAAGAAATATAAGAAGGATGAAAAGAAAAATAATATTTTGGCCATGGATTCAAGCAATCAGGTTGAATGTAGCTCCGATGTCGATGAGAATATTGTCTGCAAATCAGTGCAGAAGGAGGTGAATCTGAGTATTCTTCATCACCAGGAAGAGAAGGAAATGACCAAACTCTTCCACATCAATATCTAGGACAAGAAAAACAAGATAGACACCTTGTTTGACTCTGGTTCACAGGCTAATCTCATAGCAGCATATCTGGTCAAAAAGATTATAATGGAGGTTTTTGATCATCCTATCCCATATCCATTGGGATGGGTAAATACAGATGCAAATATCAAGGTAATGAAATAGTGTAAGATTAAATTTGTTGTAAGTGTTTATTTTATTGATGAAGTGGAATTGGGCATAGTACCCCTTAATGTATGTGGAGTAGTGTTTGGAAGCCCCTACATGTATATGAGTGTTGAAATATTCATGTAGAGTTCCAACTAGTACCAACTAATCAAGGATAGGAAGTCCTACGTCATCAATGTGCATAAAGGCAATCCAAATATTTCACTGGTAAGTGCCAACCAAGACAAGAAGTTTAATAGTTCCAGCAAGAAATATGTTTTACTTTTCTTAAGAGAAAAAAAGATTGAGTATGAGTTGATAAGAGTAAAGGTATCCCTAGATGGGTGTACTAAAGATAAAAAAAATTAGTTAGAGGAGTTTCTATAGGAATACAGAGGAGTGTTTTGGGAGCCTAAAAGGATACCACCCAATAGGGAAGTGGATCATAGAATACAGTTATTTCCAGACTCCCCATTATTGAATATTGGGTTGTATAGACAATCTGTTCTAGAAGAAAATGAAGTGAAGAAGCACATGTTGTAGCAACTTTTGGAGTAGGGAGTGATTCGACCAAGCACCTCACCTTGTGGGTCACCTATCATAATTGTACAAAGAAGGATGGGACTTGGCGAATGTGTATCGACTACAAAGCATTGAACAAGATTACACTAAAAAAGAAATACCCTCTACCCAGGATCAATGATATATTATATTGATTGCAGTAGGAAAAATGTTTCACCTGGTTGGATCTCAAATTGGGATATGACCAGGTACACATCAAGGAAGAAGACACTTGGAATACTAACTTCAAGACAAGGTATGGTTTGCATGAATAGTTTTTCATGCCATGTGTTTTATGTAATGCACTAGCTACATTTACGAGACTGGTTAATTATGTATTACACCCACATATAGATTCTTTTGTTATAACTTATATTTGGATGATATATTGGTTTATAGTGCTACCTAACAGGATCACATATCACATATCATGTAGGTTTTAGAGACTCTAAAGAAGCACCGGTTGTTGGATCACCTCAAGAAATGTGAGTTTTCTCAGTAGTATTTGGTGTATTTGGGGTATGTGATCGGTGGAGGGGAGCTCAAGGTAGATCCCACAAATATGGAGGTAATCACGAAATGGAAAGTTCCTATAAATGTCACTGAATTTAATATATTTGTTGGGGAAATAAAGTACTTGTGGAAGTTCATAGCTTCATTTTCAGCAATAGTTGCACCACTCCACACCATAATATCAAGTGGTAACAGCTTCCAATGGGGGAAGAATCAACAAAAGGATTTCGATGATATGAAAATAAGCATTAGTCAAGCACCAATTCTCATATTACCAAACTTGAAAAAGTCTTTCGAAGTGGAGACAAGTGCAAGTGGGTATGCCATGGGAGTATTTTTTATGCAAGGAGAAAGGTATGTATGCTATCATTCTAAAATATTCATGGGGCAGTTCCCAACTACCCTACCTATAACAAGGAACTCCATGTCGTCGTTCAAGTTGTCAAGAAATGGAAGCACTATCTAATGGGAAAGGAGACCATCATCCACATAGATCACCAATCACTACAGTATTTGTAGACCCAGATTAAGCTACAATAGACCAAACATTACAAGTGGATGGGATTTTATAGCAATTTCATCTAGTCATCAAGTATAAGAAGGGAAGCACAAACAAGTTGGCAGACATGCTTTCAATTCCACCCACATCTAAGATTAAAAATTTGGGAACGCTAATGCACATGGAACCTTTTACCCATGATGCATATAGATATGCATACATAGAAGACGAAGACTTCAACGAGGTGTTTCAGTAGCTACAGGGTCACATTCATATAGAATAAGGTGATGGAAAGGCTAAATATCATTTCCAGAATGGGTTACTCTACAAGCTCGACAAGCTATGTGTCCCTAAAGGTGAATAACTGCATCTTATTAGAGAGGCTGACACTTCCAAGGTTGCAGGACATTTTGGTGTTGGGAATACAATTTCCAACTTACAAAGGTATGTGTATTGGCCTAGAATGAAAGAATATGTAGCATGGTATATTAGAGGATGTATGATTTGTTGTACCAGCAAGCCCAGTAACAGGAAGCAAGGTCTATACCATTCCTTAACTTTACCCACTCAACCTTGGGAAATAATTTCCATGGATTTTGTGGGAGGTTTACCAATAACTGGAAAGGGACATGACTATCTATTTGTGGTATTTGAGAGGTTCAACAAGATGTGCATTCTCATGCCTTGTAAAAAGACCATCAAAGGACAAAAAGTAGAAAACATGTTCTTTGAACAAGTCTAGGTGCACTTTGGGATACCAAGGAGCATCATCTCAGATAGGGATACCATATTTCTCAGTACATTTTGGAATAAATTGTGGGATAATATGGACACTAAGTTGAAGAAACCTACAAAATTCCATCCAAAAATATATGGGAATACAAAAGTAGTCATCAGGGCTTTGGTGCATATTTTGAGGGGTTACAATCAAAATCATAAGAAGACCTAGGATGGAAATATGATCTACATATAACACTTTTATGATAGAGAAGTCCACACTTCTACTAGTAATTCACCTTTTAAAACTTGCTTTGGATATTTTCCACCTTCACCCTTGGATGTTGTATATGGAAAAGGAGGGGTGAAGGAGGATCTCATAGGAGATGCATTTAGAGAAGAAAAATTTGTTGAGAATATTGGGAAAATCCATTTGAAAGTATAGGAGACGCTAAATAAGTCGTGAGAAAAATACAAGGCCATAAATTATCAACATGGAACCAAGAGGTCATTCAAAGTGGGAGGAAAAGTTTGGTTGCAGCTGAAAAAGGAAAGACTATAGGGCCTTATTAAGAAGATCAAGGATTTGCAATATGAACCTTTAGAAATATTGGAAAAGGTGGGAGATAACACCTATAGACTCAATATACCCCCATACATTTGCATTTACTCAGTAGTGAATATGGATAATCTCAAACTATGTGAGCCTTCCATGATGGATCAAGAGGATGAGCAGGTCCTACCTTCCATAGAGGACTTAGCATTAGATTCTTAGGAAGAGTTGGTAGAGGAAACAATTTTTCAGAAGCGTTTTATAACTACAATATGGGGACAACATGACCTTTGGTAAATTGGGTTGAAAGGACAACTTCCAAGAAAAACAAAGTGGTACTCCAGAGAGAAGGTAGAGGAAAAATTTCCCCACCTCATTCAATAAAAATTTTGGGGACCAAAAGCCTCCCTAAATGGTGAGGTATGATCCAGATTAGATCACTATATTAGTTTTCATCTATTTCGATGATTTTAGAGTGGAACAAATTGGAGGAATCAACTTACAAGGTCATTTTAATGGTAGAACTCTCATTTTGGAAAATTAGAGTTTGAAACCTTCTAGAGAAAATTTTAGGCATCAAACAACATTTTTTGGGCTAGTCAAAACTTTCCTAGATTTAGCTAGGACCCCTTGAATCTATTCTACACATTGATACCTTTCCAACGGTGAAAAAATTGCATCAATCAAAGATCATATGCAAAGGTTACACCTATCACAAGTTAACCTACCATGTTGACCACCATGGTACGAGTGGATTCCATGTCATCCCCCATTACTAATGCAAATGGGGCTAACCACGTATGGACTTTCAATAATATTGTAGAAGGTCCAAAGCCTTATCACAATTAATGGTTGAGGAAGTCAAAACCCTACCCCTAGATGGATATCTGGCTATGTCATATGCTAGGCCGCTAGGAGGAGAAGGGGTTCCATTCTTTAGCACTGTATTTGTTCCATAATTGAGCAGAGCACCTAGGAGTGGTATTTTTAGAGAATAATAGAGGAGGAGTGATTATGTGGCATCCATACAGGCCATGGTGTCAAAGGAAACTCCATAGAGAGTACTTCTTCTTTGTACTTGCATTTGAAGTAAAGAGAGAAAAGTTTCCTCACCTTCTAGATGGGTTTTCTCTCGTATTGGGTTTCCCAGGTTATATCTTGTGTTTATTTGTGGATGGTGTGTGAGTATTTATTTATATTCTCCATTTTCTGCATTTCAACTATTTCATACATTTTAAGCATAAAAATAGTAATTAAAGAATCTGGGATCTAAAGGAAATTAACCTATATAATAAATATTTCAGTATTTTGTTAGATTTGTTGTGACGATATGTCTAGTGGAATATCCACAACAATTTATGGATCAAAAATATTACATTAGCATCAAATTTATCCTAGATAAAGTGTAGTTCCCCCACTACTAAACTCATAAAAAAAAATTGATACCATTAATATTAAACACAGTGCATCATGATTAAACACTCATGCATCTACAACACCTTCAAACCATGAATACAACTAAATTAGCATTTCCATAATATCATATAAATTATTAAAAACTCAGAGTTTATGCACAACAATAAAACCCGGTACTAAAATTATAAAATATAGATCAAACACTTATATTTTAACAAAAAAGGTGAAACCAATTGTAGCAGACAAATGTTCATCCCAAATGTGGATTGTATGCTCCAAATATCAGTAGCAAATCACCCCCAATCTAGGGCTACAATTACACAAAAGAGGGTGTCTCTCATATCCCAATACACTCCCACAACAAACTAGTTTTCCTACAACTATCCCAATCCACTAGCTTTCTTCCCCTCAACTTGCACAACCCAATGAATGGGATCCCCCTTCACTGCACACAATACCTCGAACCTTCTGACTTTTCTCCAGGGCTCTAACAAAAATTGGCTAGTAATATCTATTGTTGGGAACTATAAGGATGCTAGCTACCACAAAAAAACTAACAACAACAACTCACTACTCTAGGGAAAACTCTCACATAGAAATTTCACTCTACATGCCTAATAGCCTACTTGTTCATGCATTCATATCTCCAAACAATATTCCCACAACACCTACTATGGTTTCCTTCAATCTCTGATGCTCTCCACTCCCTTGTTTCTCCAAAAACTACATGTAAAATTAGTTTCCTACACTACCCATTATGATTTCCCTTTTCCCATGCATTTGACTCTCACATTCCCAAAGGTTGATTGTACTCATCCCCCATGATATCATAAATATGGGATGTGAATTTTCACACCAACCTTCTTACATGTGTTTAATGATTGGGGCTTTGATACACTCTAAAGAAAATTAGAAGGTTTACTCAAAATAATATTTTTGGAAAGTGGGTTGGAATTAATACCCCTGAATATTTCCCGCTTGGGCCCCTTCTTAGACTTCCCCCTCTCTTGTGGAAACTTAGCCCCCAATTAATCTGTCTATGTCCACCCACAACCAACATCACATTTATTTTATTATTTCGATATACAATGTTTACAAATTACATATAATTTGGGCTCGTAGTCGTACATCGTATTTAATTACACATCGCTAAAATGGGGATGTTACATAAAGAAGATTTGGTGTGCCATTCAACAATTTTCCTAAATAGTTTCTAAATGTATCTCCATTGCTTGTGCATGTAGATACAAAATGGTCAAGCAAAGAAAATTATAGAGCATCATGTGCCTTAAGGTGAAATATTTCAAAGACAAGAACACCATTTATGCTAAATATATGTTATGGTCTATGATATATATATCAAAGAACAATATTGATCATGTCACCTTGATCCCTACACATAGATTCACGGACTTTATTAGAGGGGAGAAAATGAATCCCAATTATCCTTGCAATTGTTTATGCATAGTAAGAAAACTATCAAGAAATAGATGTACAACTTCCTTGCAATATGACTTATAAAGATGTTAGTAAGACAATGCACATCTCCTCTCATTAATTATATGTACTAATTTAAAAAAAAAATTGTTGTTACTCTTGTTCGTGTGGCCTCCAAAATAAAAGAGGATATTGTAAGTCAAACAAACAAAGGAGACCATTTGTGAATAAAAGGGGTTACTAGTGTCATTTCATTATGAAGGTTATCACTTAGAGTCTAGAAAGAGATATATTGGTATACAACATGTATGGGAATGAATATGAGGATGGATGGCCCTATCATGGCTAACGACATTTTGGGTGATGATAGGTCCTTTCTTAAACCTAGTCTATCAATGGACTTAGTGTCTTATGTAGAAATTGTTTCTTTTTTGGAGGTGTTAACTAACTTGGTCTATAAAATTTACATTAAGCAACATGTTAATGTGGATTTGATGGATCATGATAGTGATTTTTTGTTGTATAGGGAGATGTTATAAACACATATTGTAATTTCTTAATGAAGATAATTTATCAACTTGAAAAGAAGGATAAAATGAGTGTCAACGTTTGGTAAATAAGAATAGGTCCTATGTTTCTTTTTTTTTAAATCTCAATGGTGAAGATGTCCCATATATTCTAAGTATACAAATGAAATGGATACTACTGACCATGGTTAAATTAATCCATAACGACAAAATAGGAATGGATATAATAACTAGCACAAATAAATATGGTGAAAGTGTCATTTTGATGATTGATCATTCATGATTGTCATGAGAACCAATTGGTCATTCTCCTTACATGTATGTGTGCATCGATGATTTTTTGTATCAATTAGAGAATTGATGTTATTTTAAAACAAAAGGATTAATTCAATGAATTTATATTGGTGTGTTCTTAATTAGTAAATAACCAGTGGTTATAACTATACTAAGCACATCGATGCTCATTATTATAGAAATGACATTGTTACCTTCAATTATACTATTCACAATGAAATTATCGTTACAATTATTGGGATTTCATAATACACAAGGACATGTACCACATAATTGATTAAAAAAATATAGCACTAGTGATATGGAATGGATCGTTATATAATTTTTCATCTATCTTGGTACCTTTTGGGTGGAAAAATTGAAGGATTTGGCTTGCATGATCCATTTTAGTGGACAATCCCAATTTCGCGATTTGGGGTCCAGAACCTTCCAAATCTATTTTGAGGCATAAAATGGAACTTTTGGGGGTAATCGATTTGCAAACATATATCACAATACCTCAACATTGTTCTACACACCGATACCTTTATAATAGTGGAAAAATAACCTCAACCAGAGCTCGTATGTGGAAATTATTCCTCCCTCAAGTTGAACTACCTTATTGACCACCATAGTATTGATTGGATGCCACATCAGCCACCATTACTCACACATGTGGGGCTAGCCATGTGTGGAATTTCAATAAGATTGTATAAGGTCCAAAACTTAATACTCGTTTAGGTTTTAGTCATGCATAAACCCTAACCCTAGATGGCTATCAAGATATGTTAAACATTGGGCCACTAAGAAGACAAGGGATTCCCTTCTTTAGCATTGTTCTTGTTCCATAGTTGATTATATCATATAGGGTTGGAATTTGAGAGAATAACAGAGAAGGAAGAATATTATGTAGAAGCCACTCAAGCCATAGTTTCAAAGGAAATTGCATAGTGAGTGCCCCTTTCTTTGTATCTTCATTTTATAACTGAAGAAAAGATAATAGAGCACATAACTCATCTTCTAGCAAGATTTTCTCCCATATCAGGTTTCTCGGGATACATCTAGTGCTCATTTGTGTGTATGTTGTGTTCATTTGCTTGTTCTTTCATTTTTATAACTCAGTTATTTTTATGAATTTAAGCAATAATCTAGTGATTATAAATATGATATCCAAGGAAACAAGCATGCATAATAAAATATTTCAAAATATTACAAGATATTTTGTGACGAACTATTCCAATGGAATATCCACGCTCCTTACATTTTTAGTAGTGTCATATTCTTAACAACCTCTAGTGAAATCAACTTATTCTAACTATTGTTGTTAATAATGAAACACAATGGTGTCCTCTTCACCCACATATTGAGTGGAGAGATGGTTACCTTCATTGAGCCCCAATAGTTCCTATAGTGGTTGTCTATTCTTGACTTCAATCTTTCACAAAAGGGATAGCGATGTTTTAATAACAAGGAATGATACATATAGGATTGAGAAAAAAATAAAAGAATGTAATAAAGAAGAGTATTACCGTGAAAATCAAATTCTATTAATGAATCAAATGGAGAAAAAAAGTTCAAGGTACACATGAATAGAAAATATCTAGAATGGTGGTAGCTTATATCTAAGAAGAGATGTTACAAAGATGCTCATTCATAAATAGTCCATATTACAAGAGGTTGAAACACCATTTTATAATGATTCTAAAATAACACTAAAATGCAAGAACCCTAAACTTTCCTTGATTAGCACTATGTGTGAGTGTTGAGTTAAAAAAATATGAGCTATATAAAAAGAGGAACCTTAATGATATCATGTCACATACAAGATTCATTCGTTATTCATTAGGACACTCCATACAAGAATCCTCTCTCTAATAATCCATTATTATGCTAAATTCTAAATTAACGACAATATAACTTTGAATTCATATAAACATACAAATAATAGTAGAAATAACATCCATGTTTCATATTCATTCATTAACATATGGAAATACAAGGCTTTCCTCAAATTATAAAACATGAACACTTATCTATAAATGAAGGAGAGTCCACCAAATTGGTTGCTAAAGAGTGATTCATCGTTGAACCATAAGAATCAACTATAGGTTTCAGCCCCAAGCTAGACCATGATACCACAATGGAAAAGGAAGCTCCTACAATGCTCTAATCTCATTCAACCCAACCCATTTCTCTCATCTCAAAGACCATATACTCATTATTGAGCACACTAGTCCCTCATCTAGCCACCAATCCACAATGGCACTCTCTTCTCTTTCACAACACAAGGAAGATCTTCCATTTCTCTACTCCATAGTCCATATAGAAGATTATTCCCTTATGGTACAAGCATAAAGAATCCATGACTATTGGTTTCCTCTTTGATTGACCTGGAGAAGAAACACTTTCCAAAATAATCCATAAGTAGCACTAACATGGTTATATTTATTTGGTGTTTGCTTCATATATTGTGGGAAATCTAGGCATGATTTTACCCTAAAAACCATACCATTTCCTCTTTGAATTATCGAATACAAACTCTCCATTTTCATAAGATCTTACCATCCATATTTCTTTGAGATTGTCTAACCAATCACAAACATAATAGCCATGGTTTCATGGGAGATCATCCATGAACAAGGAGATGGAGAAAATTCAAATGGGAGAATGGATAATTCTCGTGGGAGACAAATTCTCCCATTTTGAATGGAGGAGTGTAAGAATGAATCAATGAATGAGATGATTAATTGTTTCCTCCCAAGAGTTTCATAAGACAAGTGGACTCTTCCTAAGAAGCATGAGGAAAACATGTAAAGGACCATCGAAGATAAATATTTATAGGAAATGTTTGTAAGGAAGCAGGGATGATTTTAAGGATGGAAATTTATTTTAAAATGTAGAAACCTTGGCAAATATTACTAATCCTTCATATGCCAACTATAAATGATTGGCGATATTTTTGTAAAAATGTTTAAATTTCTAAGTATTTTATATAGTTTTTATAAAATTTTGGCGATTTTTAAGGTAAAATAATTTTATCCTATAGAATTTGGGCGAATCATTTTTAAAATAGCGAATCTCGTTTTTGGAAAAACCATGGAAAAATAGCCCATGAGAGAAATTTATCCCCTAAAATCATCCCTGTAAGGAAGAATGTGTATGGAAGGTTGTACATCAAAGAAAAAGTAAAATCGAATCATCTACACACCCCCTTTCTTCTTCCCCTCTTGTGGTATCATGGTCCCCTTGTTATTTCCCAAGAAATTTTTTGGTGGATTTACATTATCTTTTTCCTTTCTATTCCTTATTTTAAATACATAAGAACACCATGGAAAACATTTACAAAATCACACCATAATCCTATCCCACCATGGAGACTCATTCACATTCACTAGTTGGGCCTTGTCCTTAAGCTCTACACTAGGACCATTTCCACCACATTCAATTTTTTTTCAAGGTAACATATCCTTGAGAAACTCCCAGGAACTTCTCCTCATTCCAAGGATGATACCCAAGGTAAACCTTATATTATTCAAGGCACAAGGCCAAGTCAACAACAAGTCTCAAAGTCATTACAACAATATACTCATTATGAGCTCAACATGTCACTTAGAAGAATAAAACCCAAGTGGGGAGGATAAAACTCCATCCTACAATCACTCAAGATAGACCCACTTTTCATCCATCACATTTATATTATGTACACACAATTTCATTTAACTCATCTCACATGGCTTGACTCCCATCGCATAACCTCATCATTTGAATAATAAATTATTAACATATTATAATTCGAGGGTCAAGTTGGGATATTACAAATCAATTTTCACTTGATGCTCCATTATGGATGGTCTTCATCTCATTGTAAAGAACATTAGTAGACTAAGTTTGTTCCTTAATCATTGTGGGTCTTGCCTCACACAACGCATAGGAACACCCTAAAAATGCATTGAAAAACCATGACCCAAGAATTACTAGTATCAAGCTCATTTTTTAGATGGTCCTAGAGGGCCACCTAGATCAAGGAAGGTCCCAATATCTCATATTAAAACCAATAAGAATAATGGATAAAAATAAGCAGAAGGCCAAATCTACCCAAGACAAGAAATTGGTATGCAAAGTGTTGGATATTTCATCTTGAGATTCACTTTAAGAGTTGAAGTGGAAATTAACAAAGGAGGATATTTCAACCAAAATCAAAGGAGAAATAATCTATAGATACACTTGAAATGTAAAGGGTGGTGAAATATAAAGAAGCTAAGCTTTTCAAGATCATCTCATATTTTAAACCGTAGAAATGAATAATTCTTCTTAGAGATATTTCTTCATGGGTATGCAAAGAACGTTGGATTAGAATTATTTTCTCATTGAATGATGTTGAAGAATTCTATAACCTTTTACATCTTCAAAATATCCAATAAAAATGCACTTCTCACTTTTAGGTTGTAATTTTTTCCTTTTCTCATAAGGAATGTGAGCCCATGCTTGACTAAAAAACACACAGAAATGGCTTACATCTGGTATAGTTTTACTCCATGTTTATTCTAGTGTTATATATTTTACATCCTTTTCAGGAGTGAGATTGACTAAGTAATTGGCACAAGCCATGTCTTCCACCCAAAAATGAGGACTTAATCCCTTAGATTAGATCATATAATTTGTCATTTCCTTTAATGTGTGATTCTTTCTCTTAGCAACACTATTTTGTTTTGGTGTATATAGAACAATGAGTTTCATCTGAATGCCTTGTGTAGTGCAATAAGTTGTAAATTTATTGTTAATATATTTTCCTCCGTTATTTGTTCTTAACTTCTACAATTGATGTCCATATTGTTTTTCTATAATGACCTTGTAGTCCAAAAAAATGTCAAAACATTCACTCTTAAGTTTTAATAAATAAGCCCATGTGCATCTGAAGAAGTCATCAATGAAATTTAATAATTATTTGAACCCGGACAAATAAGGATAAGGAAGTGGACCATGCAAATCACTATGAATAAGTTACAAGGGGGTCATGGCATGCCAAGAGACATGTTTGTCAAAATTGTGTCGATGATGTTTGATAAGATTCTAGTACGAATCGGTTAATTTGTTACTAAAAGAACAACTAAAGTTTTTATATAAAATACTATTTTTTAGTCGACGACTAATGGTAGCAAATTTGCAGCCTCTTTTCCCCCGACTAACTTTTAGTTGTATCTCGCTTAGTCATTAATTGGTTGAATTGATTGATCATCTTGTAATATATTTACTCTTTTATTTGATCATTAATTGTCACCATTTTGTATTACATTTACTCATTTATTTCGTCATTAATTTTCATCATTTTGTAGTACATTTTCTCGTGTATTTGGTCATTAATTGTCACCATTTTGTAGTATATTTACTAGTTTAATTAGTCATTAATTGTTGTCATCTTGTAGCATATTTATTACTTTATTTATTCATTATTATTATTTTTATTATTTTTATCATTTTTACTCATATATTTAGTCATGTTATAAAGAAATATGCAAGTAGTATAAGGCATTGTCTAACTGTTCTACATTTTGTCTCTTTAACTGGAATCTAACAACATAAATCTGGATGAAATCATAATTTTATGTTGTTTTAATTACATTTTTAAATGCATAAATGGATGCATCATGTTGAAAGACCCTTGGGGCACTCTGATTATATAGTCTTGGCCACTCAGATCTATAGATCCAATAATTTCTCATCGGATTACGGGGAAAATTAAATAGAAAATGTCCCTAGAAAAGAGACAAAGAGTAGAACATTTATACTACGACGTAGTATAATCCTAGTCCCTTATAACACGACTAAAATAGTAGTATTATCTCGGGTTTAGTAGTTTCATATTCATTATATTTATTACTAATTTAGTATTTTTATATTCATTTTATTTTCTTTCATCATTATTATTCAATATAAATTAATATAATGTGAATAATTTTTAAAAAATGTCATACAATGTTGATATTGATTTAATATCAATGAAACAAATTATATATAAAATTATATACTTAAAAAATAAATTAAAATTTCATATATGCAATTGAATCAATGAAAAGAAATTAAATTTATATAAACATGTAAACGTGTGGCATTAATTAACAATGTTGTTAATAAGCTCAAGTACAAACATATATATTTGAACCACATAAATATTATATATCAAAAATATGAAAATTCAAGTACGATCACAATACATTTGAGTTTCCAGTTGAATATCCACTAATACATGATGATCATTGATCATCTAGTCTATGACAAACAAATGTCCTTGTACTCTCAACAACATCAAGCTTTGGGAAAAGTACATGAAAATCATGTACATCAATGACTTCTCCAAATATTTCAACGACTACTCATGAGTTAAACTTCCTTCCTTTAGACCTCCCCATGTTGGTAGCCATAGGCCAAGGAATTTCAATAGGTGGATTCTCCTTCTCCATCGTCATAGTCATAGTCATAGCCTTGTAGGAAAGGTTGTGGACTATAGACCCACAAATAAATATGGTATTTATGGCTTCTTCAAAGTGAGACTTCTTGAAAGATACCCTCTTGGAGGATCAAACTTGATAGCATGTTCTACAAAAGATATAAATTAATAAATTTTTAGAACATTATGGATTATATGTTATTTTTAACCAAAAAAATAATGATAAAACTAACTATATACTCAATAACCCCATTTACACAAAATTTGTCCAACAATTCCTAAAACAAAGACCTATGTTTTCCAAACTAACATTTAAAATGACATACTACCATAGTATTTATATCATTATTTGGTCTCATAAATTCATATTTTTTCTTTGAGAAAAATATTTTTCAGGATAAACCTCTGTGGTCTCTATTTATTGAAACATTCACATGACTCTTTTGGAATGATTTCAAAATCTTCTTAAGTGATTCCAAAAATAACACAGTGCCAATATAAGCCATTTGCAGTCTTCTTTGACAAAAACAATTGTCCAAATAATTTCCAATTTAATATTCCCACCACTTTTCATTTCCTTTTCAAACATATTTTTTCATGTCAACCTAACTATAAAGATATAAAATAGGCAAGGAAAAAAACGTGTCATAATTAGTCTATTGTGCAAAATGAGACACATTTCACATTGTTCCAGTAGCTGGGTATGATTATAGTAGCAATTTCATTGTTTTAAATTAGACAACCACAATATAGCATAAGTGGCATATGTTAGGATATTTAGACACTTAAGAGTTAGTTAATATCAACTTGTTATAATGTATCATTAGGTTGAAGTGTGTTTATTTAGTATGAATTAGTATGCATTTGTAGTTATGTAATTCCATGATCATGATATGTTCTAAACATAGAGTGATCTGATGACTCATGTTCTCCTAAATCTTAATGGGTATATTGATCTGTGGCTTAACACCTAATCAGTCCATTATCTCTATTTAAATAGAATGGAGGGTCATTTGTTGATGATCAATTGTGAGAAAATATCTTGTAATATTTTTCTTTTTCATAAATAAATCACCTCAAGTGATCACGTTGGTTGGGGTCGTGGATGTTTCCCCATTGGGGTTTTACCACGTAAAAAAATTGGTGTGTTGATATTTGATTTATTTGTGTGAGTTGTTACTAAAGATGTTGGTCCTCTTTTGGAATACCTTGTTTTTTCTAACATGGTATCAGAGCAACTCATTTGAAAACCTTCTCCCATTATATATCAAGATCTTGAAGACGTGTTGCCACATCTCTATTTTCATATATTTTTGGGTCGGGAGGACTATTTCATTGCATCTATAGTGCTCATTTCAGTTAAAAACACTTTTCATTTCACTCGAAATTTTTTATGTTTACCAAAGATACGACCATTTCAATCAGATCTAGAGGTATAAAGCACGAATACGCCCTTTTTAAAAAAACTTTACAGAGATAATATTTTAGTTTTTTGTTTTTTGTTTCCGGGTTGCTACTCTTTTCAACATGTATATTCTCTTTTCCTTTCACTCTGTGTAATCTCAAAAAATCAGAAACAAAGTGGAAAGTGTTTTCTTGTCTATGTATTCTCTTTGTCGTGTGCTTTGTGCGATTTTGGAAAATCAGAAATAAAAAGAAAAATTGCATTTTCCAGGTAAGCTAACTGAGATCTAACTCCTTGTTGTTGTTGAGAAGATTTTTTTTTATGTGAATGCATGAAAACAATTTTTGTAAGCACACACTTTGATGCAAAGCTCCAACAACAACAACAACAACACCTTTCATCCTCCTTCTTCATATTAGAATGTGTTTTTCACTAGCCTACTTGGTTGAAAGTTGCTTTATATAGTAAGAGGTCTTGAGTTCAAGTCTATTTTTTGTTACTTTTTGAAAAAGTTCATGCATTCATTGTAAAGTGCATTTCACTTAAATTATAAAATTGAATCATTATAAAGTAGCTTTAATATTTCTTTTTTTGGTTACTTTTTGCATGCAACTTTAATTTACAAAGTAACTTCACTATAAAAGTGATTCCCACTTATTCTATAAAAGTGAGTCACTTCATAAGAAACTTATTTGTAAAAGTGGGGTTATAAGAAAGTTAGTGAAGGATGTGTATCACCACATGGACCAACTTCTACTTGCCACGTGGATCTTTAGTTACTGCTTATTTCTTTTTCAAAAGGGCATAACTCTCACATTTGAAGTCTATTTTCCGTGTTGTTTTTCTAAACAACCTATTTTTTTGAGATCTTTTCATCCATGCCATCATATTTTGAATATATATTAGCTTCATATTTTAATATGACTTCTCCAAGTGATATTTTTCTTACCAGTACCAACTACTTATCATGGAAATAACATATGGAGGATGTAATAAGAAGTAAAGAATTGTATTGAATTACCTTGGGAAAAGAACAAGAACTCACTGATCCCAAAAAGAAAGCCAAATGGGAAAAGGAAATGATGAAGCACATGGACTAATCAGAATGACCATCTCTCCTGATTTAAGGTTTGACCTTAAGGGAATTCATGACCTCGATGAAGCTTGGGAAAGCTTCAAGTTGTGTTTGGTAAACATAATATTATTCAAACCCATCGGGTTTAAAATCAGTTAATGACTTTAAGACCCAAATATTTTTCTTGCATTGAATATTATTTATCTAAGTTCAAAACACATAGAATTTTATGTATAGACTGCAAAATAGATCTGAAGGATGACCAATGCATATATGTTATTATTGCTAAGTTTGGTAGTTCATATTATGTCTTTGTATCTACCTATTATTGTAAATGTGTTGAACCTGCATAGAATAGATCTAGATGGAAAATAACACACACATTTGTAGAGAGAAATTGATAAAGAAGAAGCAAGAGAGAAAGAATGGAAGAATTATCATTAATCGAATGAATAATGAATAATTTACACATGATATACTATGTATAACTCAACCAATGCACACTAGAGGAGAAGACAATGCACCATAGTGGTGGTATAGAGTGATATGGACACACACCAATAGTTACGGGAGTAAACTACCACCTATTCTAGTCTATTGAGAAGTTACGAAAGTGAACTGCCAACTAGCTGAGTTAACTAGCCTACCAGTCTTCAGTTAATTGACTGAAATAGAGTGAAGTGAGGAGGATATCAGGGAATCATGGGTAATGCACTAGTTTGGTGATGATACCAAGGACAATGTGCATTATATGGTGATGATCCCAATGTTGCATGGTGATAATCCCAATGTACCATCTAGACTCCACTCAACTGATCAAACTGAAGTGAAAAATAAAGAGAATATTCTCCCTAGAGGATTATTCTTCCTAAAATATAGGAGACTTAACAATGAATAAGAAACAAAAAAAAACCTTAGGAAAAAGAAATCCTACGTGTGTGTGTGAAGTAACTCCAACACCCCCCCTGAACATCACTATGGTGAAAATAAAGAATTGGTCCTGGAAATGAGGCCATGTTAGGTACTCAAATACAAAAGATACACTGAGATAAAGTGAGGAAAGAGGAAAAACCTCATGGTAAAAACCCCACATCAAGGTACAATGTATGTAAAAAGGACTAACAATTGCTAGGAAACTATGTCCTTCACTCCAATATGACTTCGTAGAGAATGGAACTTCTTCTCAGTGAATGTCTTGGTGAAGATGTTTGCAGTTTGTTTTGTTGAAGGAAAAAACTGCAGGTCAATGATCCCCTCGTGTACTAAGTTCTAGATGTAGTGCATGTGGATATAGATGTGCTTCATCCGTTGCCTATGAACTGGATCTCTAAAGAACTTCAAAGTGCTATAGTTGTCACACCAGATGATGATTGACTGATGAAACTAAATGCCCAACTCAGTGAGAAAATGTTGTAGCCACATAGCCTGAATGGTTATGTTACCTACTCCTCTGTACTCTTCCTCGGCTGAATATAGAGAAATAGCAGCATGCTTCTTGCTTGACCAACAGATAGGCCTGAAACCAACACTGAGTGAGAAACTAGATGTGGAATTGTGATCAATGATATTGCCATCCCAGTCAGAATCAATGAAACCAATGAGATCCAATGTAGAGTATGCTGCATAATGAATCTCAAAGGTGATGGTGCCCTATACGTATCGAAGGATACGCTTTGCATCCTTCCAATGTAGCTCATGTGGCTCTTGCATGAACTTGGAAAGTATGCCAAATGCATAGGATAGGTATGGTCTGGAGTGTGTGAGATACAACAAGCTCCCTGCTAGATGTATGTATAGTGTGTTGTCAACTAGTGGAGTGTCCCCGCTATCCTCAAGTTTGACTCCTGATAGGAAAGGAGTTGAAGCAGACTTGCAGTCTATCATGTGAAATATCTCAAGGAGATATCGTGCATACTTGGCTTGAGACAATTTGATGCTGGATGCATCATGACTGATATCGAGTTCAAGGAAGAAGTGTAGTGGACCCATGTCCATCATCAAGAACATATCATGCATAATCCTCTTGACTGCAGCAATCGTTGAAGTCGAGAAACTGGTGATCAACAAATCATCAACACACAAAACTAAGATTATAAGTGAATCAGTCGTCCTGAGCATGTAAACATTCGGGTTTGATTTAAAACATACAAATTTCTATGACAACAGTTAGGAGTCCATCTTGGCATAACATGCCCTCGGAGCCTGCTTGTGGCCATAAAGAGACTTCTTCAGTCGACAGAACAAAGATTAATCCTGCATAAATCCCTGGGAATGATCCATATAGATCTCATCAAAGAGATCTCTATGAATAAATGAAATCTTCATGCCTATATGATGGAATTCCCATCCCTTGGCTACCACAATGGAAAGTTCCAAACGTATGGAATCTATCTTTGCTAATGGAGTGAAGGTCTCATCATAGTCAATTTCATACACTTGCTGAAATTCTTTGGAAACAACCCTGGCTTTGTATCTGCTAATCTGTCCATCCGCTACGCTCTTGGTCCTATATACCCATCTGCACCTTACAAGTTTCCTTTCATAAGGAAGGGGAACCAGATCCCAAGTCTGGTTCTCTAGGAGAGATTTGTACTCCTCCTGCATGGAAGATTCCCAAAAGGGATTTCTAATAGCCTTGCCATAAGACTGTGTATCTGAAGACTGAACCAAGAAAAGATTCATGGGTGGGAATATTTCAGTGGCAGTGAGTGAAAGAGGAGGCTCCTCGAAATCAGATCGAGTCCTCCTAGTATTGGTTTGATCACCAACAAGATCCCCTACATCCTGAAGAGTAGTTTGGGCCCACTTGGGCATTTTCTCTGGCTCTACATCTGGATCTGGATGCATTAAATCTGCATCTGACTATACTGAATCTATATCTGGATCATATAAATCCTTTGAATCAGAACTCTTGTCTAAAGAAGAGTCGACATGTGCATGCCCATCATCTCGGACAGGTGGAAGAATAAAGGTGTCTGCATGTGGCTATTGAGGTACATGCAAGACAATTTCCTGGAATTGGACACTACACTCAATGATGAGTCAGTTCGAGGAAATATCAATGAGTTTGTATCCCTTCACACCATCGGGGTATCCAAAAAAAACACACTATGTGCTATATGAATCAAGTTCCTTCCTCTTTTCAGAGGGAATCTGGGCCCATGCACGTGAACCAAAAATACGAAAGTGGGTCACTTCCAGTTTGAGGCCTCTCTAAGCCTCGTAGGGGGTCTTATCCTTCACAGATATATGGGGAGATTTTTTTTGGATGTATGTTGCACAATTAAGTGCTTTGTCCCATAATCTCTGTGGAAGTGACTTTGCATGTAGCATGCAAGATGCCATCTCTTTTAGAGATCTGTTTTTCCACTCAACAACTTTGTTTTGTTGCGGAGTATAGGGAACTGCGTGATGAAATTGAATCCTTGCCTCATGAAAAATATTATAGTTCTCATGGTTGACATACTCTCTCGCATTATCAATTTAGAGGACTTTGATTTTCTTTCCTGACTGTGTCTCAACCAGGGCTTTGAAATCTTTGAGGTGTTGAAATACCTCTGATTTTTTCCCGAGAAAGAAAATCCCTGTGAAGTGTGAGAAATCATCAACAAAAATGAGCACATACCTTGCTTTTCTAATTGATGGATGAGAAAAAGGGCCCATGAGGTCACTATGGATCATATCTAAAGGAGAGGAAGTTCTCTAAGTCTTCCTTTGTCAAATTTCTCTTGAGGGTGTTTTCCAAGAACACATCCCTCACAAATTCCTTTGGAGAAATGGATGTCTAGTAGACCATCAACTAATCCTTGATTTCTAAGCTATTGCATATATCTGAAATTTAAATGCCTGGACGTTTTGTGCCATATCCTAGTGCTTTCATCAGCATGGGTAAGCATTAAAGAAGAATATAGTTCAATAAATTCAGAAAATGTATATAATCTATATTGATGATTTACCTCACTGGTAGCAACCCTGGAATTGGTTTGCATGTCATAGATGTTCACTGCATCATGTGTGACTATGAATTTCTTTCTAGTGCAAAAATTTTTCATCTGATACATGGTGAGAAGATTGACAGAGATTTTGGGAACGTGAAGCACATTCTTGAAGCTTCCGTTGGTGAGTTCAATCCTTCCTTTGCTGGTGACCCCAACTGGAGAGTTGTCCCCCATCAGAATAGGAGGACCTTTGCATGCATCCAATGAAGAATATACTTCTTTTGTGACAACCATGTGATGTGATTCTCCTGAATCTATGATCCAAGCATTGAGAGAGGAGTTGATGGAAATAAAATCATGGCTAGAATTGTCTTTCTTGGGATTCTGATCTTCTGGCTTCTTCTTCTTGGCACCCTCGGGGATATGATCTCCAAGGTTATTTTTCTGAAGTATTTGAGTCATTAGATCTATTTTTTTATGCATGCATGTAGATTCTGGATGGAATCCTTTATGGAAGTATGTGAATTTATCTCCTTTTCTTTCCTTTCCACCTTTGGATCCAGAGGCATCGGTGAAGGGTTTTGAGTACCCTTCCTTATTCGGATTTTCATGCTCTTTCCTTTTCTATTTATATTTATATTTTTGATATTTATGACCACTTCCATCTTGCACAGTAAGTGCATGCGCCTTTGGGCCTTTGATTTTTCCCATGTTGATGAGCTTGGTCTGCTCTTGTGTCAAGGATTAGATAAATTCCTCAAGAAAAGGCATCTTCTAGGTGGCTCCAGAGGAGAATTTGACTGAATGGAATGTGGATATGAACACTAAGAATTCAGGAGCAAGTTTGGAGAGAATGGTGAGAACCATTTTTTTCTCCTCCTTAGATTTATCAACCCCGCAATCCTTGAGTTGCGACAGTAAATCTTTAAATTTTGTAAATAAATATTTGATATTGTCGAAGCTTTTTGGATCCAATGTGAGCAATTACACATCGAGCATGTGTCCCCTCATCTCAACTTGTTTTCCAAAGAGCCCTTCCATGGTGTTCAAGGATTCATTGGGGGTTTTACATGAAGATATGTGAAAAAGGAGATCGGGAGAAATGATACTGCAAATTGATCTAAATGCTTCATCCATTCGATTTAGATACTTGGATTATCCTCTCCTTCTAGACAAAGTAATTGAAAGGTGTAAGAATGAATTATTTTGGGAATTCCATTTTTTCCCTGTCTTCAATCTTTGGTACCTGCAAAAATAATTTGGTGTGTCTTTTGTTTAGCAGTCCATCAGCTCTGATACCATGTAAATGTGTTAAAACTGCACAAAATAGATCTATCTAGAAAATACCACACACATTTGCAGAGAGAATTTGAGAAACAAGAAGCAAGAGAGGAAGAATGGAAGAATTCTCATTAACCGTTCAATGAATAATGAATAATTTACACATGATATACTTTGTATAAATCAACCAATGTGCACTGGAGGAGAAGCCAATGCACCATAGTGGTGGTCTATAGTGATCTTGACACACACCGACAGTTACAGGAGTAAACTGCCACCTAGTCTAGTCTCTCGGGAAGTTATGGGAGTGAACTGCCACCTAGATGAGTTAACTACTCTATTAGTCTTCAGTTAAATGATCGAAACAAAGTGAAGTGAGGAGGAGATCAGGGAATCATAGGTAATGCGCTAGTCTGGTGATGATACCAAGGACAATGCACATTAGCTGGTGATGATCCCAATGTTACATGGTGATAATCCCATTGTAGCATCTAGACTCCACTCAACTAATCAAACTGAAGTGAAAACTGAAGAGAATATTCTCCCTAGAGGAATATTATTTCTAAAATATATAATATTGAATAATGACTAATAAACAAGGAAACACCTTAGTAAAAATAAATCCTAGGTGTGTTTGAAGTAACTCCAACAAGTATGCCACCAGAGAAGCTCTAGGGAGAGCTTATAAAGAACTCTCTCTTGAGTCTTTTTGTGTTCCTCTTATTCAAGAGCAAGATAATCTTGTGAAACTTGGATTGATCAACACTAAAAGTACATCCAACAAATCCAGAGTGGCCTAGCAGAAATATAAATTCAAGAATCCCAAGAAGCAACATCCTCACCACAACAACAAGCAAAACAAGGGTACCAAACCCTCTCAACTAGCTTCTACTCTTGATGGTGACAAAGAGGAAAATACCCAAAGTAAGAGATTGGCACACATTGCAACTTTTGTGGGAAATATGGTCATGTGGAGTCTAAATGTTTTAAAAAGATGTAAACATTAGAAGAAACAATGGAGAAGCACAACATTAGTATTGATTATTCTTCTTCTTCTTCTCATGGGCATGCACTTTTTGCTTCTAGTTTCTCCTTCAATGAAACTTCTACTTCTTCTTTTGATGAGTGGATTATTGATTCTAAAGCATATTGTCATATGGATAAGGATAAATCCATATTTTCTAATCTTCATGAATGTAACATCAAACAAAAATGTGTTGGTGATGATAAATCTCTTAGTGTTGTAGGGTCTAGAATAGTTCAAGTAGATAATGGACATTTGATGATGTATTATGTATTCCAAATATTTCCTAAAACCTTCTATAAGTTTATCGGATCACTCATTTAGGTGAAGGAAAAACCATAGAATTTTCACCTCACCAACTTGTAATCAAGAATTTAAAAGATCTCGAGCATGTCCTAGCAACTGGAATTGTTGATTATATTACCAGGTTGTACAAGTTTGACAACTTTGGGTCATCATCTTTTCCATCATTTTTTTTTGTTCATAACGATGACTTAATCAAAATTTGGCATGAGCGATTTGGTCATCTAAACTATTGTTCATTGCAGCAACTATGTAATCAACACATGGTGATCGGGATTCCTATTGTTTCTTAAAGAGAATGACGATTGTGTTCTTGGAAAGAATCATCGGGATAGTTTTGAAAAATGTTCCTCTTGTCACACCTTAGCCCCTTTGCAGCTTATTCACAATGATTTGTGCAGCCCACTTTATTTTTCTTCTTTCTCTGGGTGAAAGTGTTTCTTAACTTTCATTGATGACTTCTCAAGACGAAATTGGGTTTACTTCTTAAAACTTAAGAGTGAATTTTTTGACAAGTTTTTTCCTACAAGGACCTTGTATAAAAACAATATGGACATCAACTTCAAAGATTAAGAATAGATAATGGAGGCGAATATGTGAACAATAATTTTAGACTTTGTTTCACTACACATGGAATTCAGATGCAACATATTGTTCCATATACACCATAGAAAAATGGTGTTGTTGATAGAAAGAATCGTACATTAAAATAAATGGATAATTATATGATCCGAACTAAGGGATTAAGTCTTCATTATTGGGCATAAGCCATCAACTGTGAAAATAACATAGTAAATGACACTCCCACAAAGACCTTAAAAAACATAACACCGGAAGAAGCATGGACTAGAATTAAGCTAGATGTAAGCCACTTACATGTATTTGGTAGTGGAGCATGGGCTCGCATTCCTGATGAGAAAAGGAAAGCATTACATCCTAAAAGTGAGAAGTGAATTTTTGTTGGATATTTTGAAGATGTCAAAGGATACTAACTTCTTCAACCTCATTCCAATGAAATTATTTTTCAAAGAGATATTAAATTTGATGAAAATAACTTGGACTACGAGCCTAATCTGTCGTTTATGCCATCTCCAGCTTGTGATCCATATTTGACATTTTTTCTATCTTCTATTCATGCTTTGGATTCTTCTTATTTAGATGATGATAGTGAGGACGAAAATCCACCTTTTATTATTCACCTTCATCCAAATGAGTCCATTGAACATGAAATTTCTCTAGTTCCATCGCTTCCCAAATGGCTACGTTCAACTCGAGATGCAACGGTTGATATTTTTAGTGATCCTTTAGATCAACATTCGACACGTTCACAATTCCAGTGAGCCTTTTTTATTTTGGCTCAATTTTTGGAGATTTGTGATCCAAAAACATTTGCAAAATCTTCAGGCCATTTAGATTGTGACATGACAATGAATGAAGAGTATTTCTCTTTAATGGAGAATGATACGTGGGATCTTGTACCTCTTCTAAATGGAAGAAAAATTGTCAAATGTAGATGGGTGTATAGAATTAATTATGCATCCTATGGAAATTTTGAAAGACACACAGCCCAATTAGTTTCCAAAATATTCTCTCAAGTTGAAGGAATTGACTATAATGAAACATTTTCCCCCATAGCCAAAATTAATTCCATCCACCTTGTTCTAGCCCTTGTTTCCTCACATAAATGGGAGGTCCATCAGATGGATGTTAAATCCACCTTATTGTATGGGGATTTCAAAGAAGAAATATACATGAACAACCTCTTGGTTATGTCCAGAATGAATCCAACCTTGTTTTTCTCCTTAAGAAATCTCTTTATAGTCTTCATCAAGTTCCTCAATATTGGTATGCCAAAATGGATAGATTTCTTCTTGAAACATGTTTTTATAGATGTCATTTTGACCCTAATGTATATACCAAGAAAGTAGGAATCCATATCATAATCCTTGTTCTTTCTGTTGATGACCTTATCCTCACTGGTAGTGACCCTAAAATTTTAACCCCTGTGAAATACAACCTTAAAAGGAAATTTGAAATGACAAACTTAGGCTATTTTCATTATTCTCTTGGTCTCCAAGTATTGCAAACCAAGGAAGGAATTTTACTTTCCCACTCTAAGTGTACTTGTGGCCTTCTTTGCCTCTTTCACATGGATGATTCTAAAACACCCCCTTATCCCTTCCAGTATAGAGTCAAACTTGATGCCACTTGTACTACTCCCAAAGTTGATGCCACTTTGTATCACCAGTTAGTTGGTAGCCTCTTATATTTGACTCATACCCATCCTGGTATTTCCTTTGATGTTGGTCTTGTTGCTTGGTATATGCAAACACCCCATGAAATTCATTGGAAAGCATAAAAAATGACACTTGGTATGTCCGAGGTATATTTCAGTTTGGGATACATTATAGTTCATGGGGGAATCCTTTTTTGGTTGGTTTCATTGATTCTAATTGGGTGGATAAAATTGATGATTGAAATTTTATTGTAGGTTATGTTTTTATCCTTGGTTCTGGACCTGTCACTTGGGATTGTAAGAAACAACAAGATATTTCTCTTTATTTAGTATAATTAGATTATTGAGTTGTGGTTAATGCAAGTCAAGAATCCTTGTGGCTTCGACAGATTATTTCATAGTTTGCATTCCAACAGTAGCATCCAACCACCCTATAGTGTGACAACCAAAGTCCCATTAATCTCACCAAATATCCATTTCAACATCAATGCAGAAAATACATCGAGCTACAAATTCACTTCATCATAAATCTCATTAATGATTGAGTTATTGAAGTGATATTTTTCCCTATAGAATATCAAGTTGCAAAAATTTTCACAAAGTCTCTTATATAGAATAAAAATTTTCCAAACTTCAATCTATATTAAGAGTTCAAGAAGTTGTCATTAAGGGGTGAAAGGCTCTAATGCATCATTCCTTCTCTTATTGTGTTGCCTTTGTAAATCCTTAAATCCTATCCCAAGTTGTTCTTAAGGGAGGATGTTAGGATATTTAGACACTTAGGATTTAGTTAAGATCAAATTGGTATAATGTATCATTAGGTTAAAATATGTGTATTTAGTATGCATTTATAGTTATGTAATATTTCGATCACGATATGTTCTAGAAATAGAGTGATATGATGACTCATATTCTCCTTGATATTAATGAATACATTGATTTGTGGCTTAACACCCGATTGGTCCATGATCTCTATTTAAAGAGAATGGAGGTTCATTTGTCGATGATCAACTGTGGGAAAATCTCTTGTAATATTTTTATTTTGCATTAATAAATTGTCTCAAGTGGCCATGTTGGTTGGGGTCGTGGATGTTTCCCCATTAAGGTTTTACCATGTAAAAAATGATGTGTTGATCTCTGATCTGGTTGCGTGAGTGGTTACTAAAGTTGTTCGTCCTCTGTTGGAATACCATGTGTTGTTGAACAACTTGCTCCTTTCCTACCAAGCAAACAAAATACAAGAGGGAAGACATTGACCATAAACATATTGTTCTATTAACAAATAACACCATAGACATAATGGTATTCACAAGATAAAAATGGTATTATTATTCACTTGACATTCTTGTAAACTCTTCCACTTAGCTCAACAACTTATCTAAATAGTTTCTCAACCTGTTACAATGTGTTGTAGCTTAGAAATACCAACAATTAAAGGCTAATGCAATCAAAACAATAGTTAGAGAGAAATTGTAAAGCATGTGTATATGGACCCAATTGATTGAGAACAATAGGAACAAACTTTGTGCATATTGTGTTGTTGAAATAGGAAAAGATTTTAGATGTGTCTCCCAACTATTCCCAAGAACATATTGAATTTCAATATTCTGCTAAGAAAAATAACAGTTGACTATACCATATGATGTTGGCACTTTAAATATTTAGGGGATCTCATATTTATATAGAAATTGGAGTTTTCTTCTTGTAAATATTTCATAGGAGCATATATGAAAGATACATTGTTTAAGTATTTTCATCTTTAAACTACTACATGCCTAATATATAACGTATTTAATACTAGTGCCAATTCAAGCTATCAATTAATGAATATTATTAACCTTCTTAATGTCCCTAATAGAAATACTTTTTATAAGAGAATGAAATCTTTATGAATACTACTTTGGCCTTTCAGGAAGCATTCATCTTTATTCTTAAGTCAACCTTGTAGGGTTATTAGACATTAAGAATATTTTCACATGAACAATGTTTTCTCACTTTGTTTGTTATCTGTATCCAAAGTGGATTGATATGGTTTTCCTTCCTCAAAGTTGACATCAATATTTTATCAACAATTCACATTTTTTTAGCTTTGTAACTTACTGCAATTTCAATGATAATGATAATTATATGCGAAATCAAAGCTCAGATTTTTAAATGACTCTTAGCAAATTTTCCAAGTTTTTTCATTGGGTTCTTGGTTTGATAATTAAGCGGGGATGGTTATAATCCTCCCACCAAGGTTCAAATTCCCAAAGACATGTTTTTCTCCTATTGGACCATCTCACATTTGCAAGTGGGATAATTCAATTGATTGGGCCAAGTGCAATTCCTCGACAACTTTGATGGAATAGATACCCCACCATTCAAAACATATTAGCCCCATTTATGGCATCGTAGTTGAAGGGTTATTCCATGAGTGTTTTAATCCCGCTACACTTAATCATATTACTCCTAGGTTGGGGAAGGGCATACTTTCTTGTAATGTACCCAACCACCCACAGGTTGGGCACGCTATTAAAAAAACTCACTTCAAAACTGATTTTGAAATCTGATATCATTTAATTTATAGGGAAGCATGGAAGAAACATTATAACATCACATACAATAATCAATATGCATGCTACAAAATAAAAGAAATGAATATAATTCCATGCACAACAACAACTAGCAAGCATGCATATTATAAAATATGAATCTCAAAGATAATAATTAATACATAGAGGAAATAAATATATAAGAAAAGATACACATGATAGAGAGAACTTATCTAAATAAAACACATTCACCAACTGGATGCAGACCAAGGATGTTCCACCCAACCATAGACATTATTGTTCCAATTGTCAACAACAGGTCACCCCAGAGCTAGGAACATGAATCCACAAGGACGGTTCCAGGGTGTCACTCAACTTCCCAAACCAGTGAGCACTCAATCTCTCATATGTTTTTCAACGCACAAAAATCCAAAGTACACCAGCTCTCTTCTCTCTAGCATGCACAACCCAAGAGAATGGAATCCCTTCTCTGCCACGCAGTTCCTCAGGTTGTCCACTTCCTTCCAAGGCTCAAGTGCATATGGTCAATAATCTTCATGTTGGGACTCTCAGGACTCATAGCTATGAATAAAATTTAGTACATGCCAATTCATCTCAAGCAAGTAGGCACAAATTCATGGTCGGAATACACCATTCATTACTATAGGAAACAAACAAATCGATCTTCCTTAGCAATTATCCCCCATGTCCCAATCCAAGAACAAGAATGAATGAGGAATAATGAAAGAGTGAATAGAATGGAGAGTGTGAGCATTGAACAATAAGTGAACCCCCATACAACCCAAATATGGGTTTATATATTTACATGGAAATCAAAAACCACATGGCCTTCCCTAAGAAGCTTATGTAACCACTTCTCTCAATTAAAAAAATTATGGGTAAATAAAATATAATAAAAATACTTAGCCCATTAAGCCCCCTCTCTCTTGGAATCATATCCCCCTATAGCTATTTTCCTTGTCCGTCTGGAAACTAGTGATGTATTTGATTATTAATAATGATCACAACATTACATTTTCCTAGGCACTCCTGCCACTTTTAATAGTTTGGGCACTCTCGAATTTCATAAAATAAAATAAAAAATACATTATTACTATGGGGACTCAAAATCGGGGTATTACATTTCCCTCCCCCTTATTTTGGCACTTTCCTTAGTGCATATACAAAGCAAAAATCAAAATTTCAAAATTATTTAAACAATGGCGGGTACTCTGCCCGCATAGCATATTCATGCTCCCAAGTAGCATCTTCAAGACCATAGCAGGTCCACTGAAATTTTACCAACTCTATAACTCGATTTCGAAGCATTTTGAATTTTGTGTCCAATATTTGCACTAGTTGGACCTGAAAGTCTCTCGTTGGCTCCACTTGAATAAAATTCCAATCAATAACATGGTTAGGATTTTGTACATACCTTTTCAGCAAAGAAACATGAAATACATTATGCATGTTCATGGAAGAAAGCATGCAAACGTGTATGCAACTGGCCCTATTCTGTCCAATATCTCAAAAGGACCACAGAATCTAGCTGCTAGCTTTGTACAACTACCCAACTTCAATGAGATCTTCTTGGGATTCACTTTCAAAATCACATGCACTTTAAATTATCTAGATTTCCTATTCTTATATGCATAACATTTATGTCTACCTTGTGTTGCCTTCAAATTTTGCTTAATTTTAACCATCTGATCTTCCATATCCTTGAGAAATTCTGGCCCAAGTACTACTATGTATTCTAGGTTGTCCCAACTCACTGGAGTATTGCATTTTCTACCATACAAATCTTCAAATGGGATCATCTTCAATGAAGCTTGATACCCATTATTATAGGTAAACACAACCAAATGCAAGTAATCTTCCCACTTAGATGGTTTATTCATCACATACATTCTCAACATGTCCACAATTATTGGTTGACTCTTTTTGTCTTCCCATATGATTGTGGATGGTATGCTGTGCTAAAGTTCAGATTTGTACCAAATCCCTTAAATAATCCTCTCCAAAAAATTTAAGTAAACTTTGTGTCTCTGTCTGAAACAATTGCCTTAGGTATCCCATACAACCTACCAATTTCCCTCATGTAAATGTATGCAATATTAGTTGTTGTATGAGTCATTTTCACAAGAACAAAATAAGAAGTCTTTGTCAATTTATCCACAACTACCATTATGGAATCATGTTTCCTTGTTGTCCTGCAAAACTTAGTTATTAAATCAATGGTTACCACTTCCCATTTCCTCTCTGGAATTGGAAGCGGTTGTAGAAAACCTGTTGGGTTTCTATGCTTAGCCTTCACTCTCTAACATTCCATACATATGGCAATGTAATAAACAAAATCCTTCTTCATTCATGGCCAAAAGAATTGGCTTCTTATTGCTGCAATTATTTTCTGGTAACTGAGATGTCCGACATATGGAAAATTATGCATTTCTTTTAAAACCAAATTCCTAAGTTCTCCCGAACTAGAAACATAAATTCTATTCTTCTGCATAAGTAATTCATCTTCCTTAATCTCACACTCTTTAATTTTCTGTTGTACATTTTCTTGATGTAAACTTTCTTTTCCCTATAGGTAATGCTTATATGTAACAACAATATGTAAAATTATGCTCTCTAAATATGACTGATGTATACTAACAGTTGTAGCATGCATGAGTTGTACTCTTCTTCTGAGTGCATCGACACCTTTATTTTCTTTTCCCTTGATATGATTTATGTCAAAATCATACTCACTTAAAAATTCCATCCATCCTGTTTTCCTAGCATTCAAAGTTGGATGTTCAAAAAGATATTTCAGACCACTATGGTTTGTCCTTAATTCAAATATTTTTCCCATGAAATAATGCCTCCACATCTTCAATGAATGAACTATGGTAGCAAGCTCCAAATCATGTGTGGCATATTTATTCCCATGTTCTTTAAGTTTTCTAGACTCATAATCAATGATATATCCATTTTGAGTGAGGATTCCACCAAGTCCTTCTTTGCATGCATCTGTACATACTAAAAAATTCTCATTAGGGTCAACAATCTTTAAAATAGGCGCACTAGTAAGTAATTACTTTAACAAATTAAAGTTCTCTTCACACTATATTTTCCATTCAAACTTAAAGAAGTGATGGGATGATAAATCTTAGAGAACCCTACTATAAACCTCCTGTAGTATCCAACCCCTCTTAACTCTATCTTTGAAAATATATTTTCCCCTCTTAGCTTATCAAGAGGTCATGAATTTTGGGTAGAGGGTATTTGTTCTTCATCGTGGATTTATTCATTTGTCTAAAGTATATACACAACCTCAATGTTCCATCCTTCTTTTTGACAAAGAGTATTGGTGCTCCCCAAGGTGAAACACTTGGATGTATGTACCCTTTCTTCAACAATTCTTCCAGATGCATTTGTAATTCTTTGAATTCAGGTGTACTCATTATGTAAGGTGTTTTTGATACTGTGGAAACTCCTGGTACTAAATAGAGAAATCTATCTCCCTCTTTGGTGGCAATATCATTATTTCTTGGAATACATCTTCAAACCCTTGCAATACTGAAAAGTATTCAAGGCTTGGTCCTTTTGTCTTTTCTGGATCTTCCACGTGAAATGCATACAATTGACATCCTTTCTTGAAACATGTCTTCAGTTGTAAGTTTGAAATATATTTTATATAAATGGGTCTTGGAATTCCTTTCACAGTGCTCTATTTTCCTTCTTCATCAAGACATGTAAATATAGTTTTATGATAATATAGGATAGCATGATGCTTGTCCAACCAATCCATTTTGATTAGGATATCATAAGATCCCAAAGGTATGATATCCATGTCAGAAACTATATTTACTCCATTAATACTTAGTGGACAACCTCTAACCATACCATTGATCCTTATTTTGGTTCTAGTGGCTAGCTGAACCAAAATCGATTTTTGAAGCTTAATTTTATCCAAATTTAATCTATCCCCTATTTTAGGATCAATGTAACAATGACTTTCTCCTAACTCAATTAAAATGGAAATAGGATAATTAATGATATTACCCTCCACTTCGATCATATTGGATTGGTAATTTTCTTTTTGATCTTCTAAGGTTGCATATATTCTTCCCATGTATTCTACTATTGTAGCCTCTTGGATGTTGTGCATGGTCTTCTCTCTATCTCCTTTGTAAGGGAAATCCTTGTATAGGTGATTTTATTTGCACCCCCAATATTGGATTGGTGGTTTTCCACTTTTTCCCAATGAGTCTTCCTTCTTGGTTTCATCCTTAGCAGTATGATCTTGTTGATTCTTATTAGGATTGTTTATGTTGAAAGGAGGTTTGAGGCATTTCCGTCTCTGATCATATTTCTCTGTCTTCCTATCTTTCCAAGATTTCTGCATAGATTCTCTGCCCTTTCCTTCTTCATACAAGTACTTAGCCTTCCTGATGGTTTCTTTCAGAGTCTTAGGATCATCATTATGAATATTTTCCTCATAAAAGGATGGTATTCCACTCAAAAACCTATGTATCTTCACATTTTCATCCTTTATAAACCCCACATATTTTAGCAATCCAAAGAACTTATTTTCATATTCTATCATGGTCATGCTTCCCAATCTGAGTTCAAAGAAATATTGCATTTTCTTGTCATAGAAGTTCTCTGAAATACACTCCTTATGAAAATGTCATTTGAACTTCTTCCAAGTTATCCTACTCTCATTAATGTTCTCAACTTTCTTAAGTTGATCCCACCACATAGAAGTTTTTCCAAGCAAGTGGTATGTGGAAATTATGGCTTCTAAGTTGGATGAGTAGTTGTGCAACTGAAAGGACTTTATAATTCCTAAAAACCATGATTAAGTATCATATTCCCTTTCTCTTTCACCATCAAATAATGGTGTCTTAAGATTCCTTGACTCTCCTTGCAAACTATCTAATTATTGTCTTCTTCTTTGGTGTCTAACAGGAGACACTTCTGGACTTCTTATGGAGTTTTTGGATGCATAAAATTGCCTTGTTGAGTAAGGAGGTGAGTGATTTATATGATTTATATTGGTACTTCTTGAATGACCAGTTCTCCTGTAGTCATTTATTCTTTCATAATGTCTTCCTTCTTCCTCTTGCCTTGAGTATGATACATTCTTTGCTTGGCTATGCAACTGATTTAGGATTTGAATCACTTGATAATTTATTTTATTTTTATCTCTCATCAACCTCTCATTGTATTGTTTATAAATTTCCACTTCTATTCTTAGTATTCTCACAGTCTCTGTCAAGGTTTCTTGTTCCCCTCTACTCATGTGCCAATTTGATTCTGTCTCTGCATTATCTACACTGATATTTTGAACTTTGGATTCTTTATAATGACTAAAGTACCCCTCTCCTTCCTCCATTTATTGAATATGAATTCTTATCTTGAAATGATATGGTCATACTCCCTAATTCTGCAAAATTTGCAAGCAACCATTTTGTTAGAATTATGCATATTATACAATTTTTTTCAAACAATGCTACAAGTCCTTTTTCTGCTCAATTCATGAAGAAATATGTCATTATTCTCCAAATTATAATAATTCAATGTTATTATCCTCTAAATAATATTTCCAACGAATATACCCATGCCCCAATCTGATCTTTGAGCTGAAATTGGTGGCTTCCTAAAAAAAGCTATTTTCACCCCATTTATGCAATTTCTCCACTAGTGTAACTTTATTGAAGTGCCAACTTCTATCAACTGCATATGAAAATATATCATGAACTAGAGAAAATTTTATGTGACAAATAGATAAAAATAATGACAAGGAACTAATATCAACTCTTATATTTTCAATCTGATATACCAATAAAAAACTACAACAATTTGGAATCTGCAACTTTGTCCTTTTTCACTCATTTTTCTAGACTTAGAATTTTTATCAAAACTGGTTATCTCACAATCTGTGCACTTCTGGAAAAATTTCACTAAACCAAAGTTATTTTTCTCAATGAGTATATAAAATTTTCCATTTTTTTCATCTACAGTCACTTTTCTTCATCTGAAAATCTCAAAAATCCCAAAAAAGTGGCATGGAATAGTGGATTTTGGCCTATTTCAGTATCCCCACTACAAAATCCTTAGGTTTTATTCAGTTCCTTCATGGGTTATTTTTGTGTCTTCTTTATGGACTCTCTCCAAGAGTTTCATATTAATATATACCCCTACCAATGATCTGGACCTAGATCTTTAAAAACCATTATTTTACAATTTATGACAAATCCATGCAGAATTAGACAATGGCCCTCTCTAAAACTTTTTTAAATCTCCTCTCCATGGAAAAAACACATAATTTTCATCCCAATATGACTTAAATTTCTCTATTTATGTCAATATGCACCGTCAATTTTAAATCTGAAGAAATATGGATCGTTGATTTGCTCTCTATCGATGATTGGTGATCAAAGATGTCTTTCGTAACCCAAAATTTCTCACTGATGTTCCTGACACCTGATCGTCGGTCATTGGCCAACGACCGTTTGTCTTCTCAAAATGAAATTTTCCCATGAATCTCCTCGATGCTCGATTATCATTGAACCTCATCGAACCTTAACCATCGACAATTGACCATGCTAATGTGGCAACTATGCTAAAATGGCATGACATGTAGATGATGACTTAGCATTACAAATAATATTGAGGAATAAAATGGGTTGACATGGCATGACACATGGATGTTGATGTGGCATGACACATCATCATCCCCTTTCCTTCATCATCCATCGGTGATCAAAGATGTCTCTTGGCGAACTTCAACACTTTTCCAAAACTCATCGACCCCCGACCATCATCCATTGGCGATTGGAGATGTCTCTTGGCTGAACTTCAACACTTTTCTCAAACTCACAGACCCCAACCATCAGCCATCAATGATCTATCTTGGTAAACTTCAACACTTTGACAATTTGAGGAATTTCCTCTCTAATATTTCCATTTTTTCCTCAAACTCCCACAGACCAAAATTTGTGACAATGAACCTGCTTGATTCAAACTTATTTTGACCCGTACCAGTTTGGTGTTTGAACCAAAATCTTTGATACCAATATGTAGCGTACCCATCCACCCACAGGTCGGGCACGCTACTCCAAAAACTCACTTCAAAACCGGTTTTGAAATATGATATCATGTAATTCATAGAGAAGCATGAAAGAAACATGATAATATCACATGCAATAATCAATATTCATGATACAACATAACATAAATGAATATAATTCCATGCACAACAATAAACAACAAGCATGCATATTATAAAATACAAATCTCAGAGATAATAATTCATACATAAATATATAATCAGTGTAACACATGACATAGAGAACTTATATTAATAAAAAACATTCACCAATTGGCTGCAGACCAAGGACATTCCACCCAACCATAGACTGTTAAGCCCTAATATTGGCTCATTACCACTTAATTGGGGCATATTAGATTAGTAATGTTATTTTATTTATGT
>ML797631.1:176579-200431 GCA_009831015.1 Picea engelmannii
GCGCAAATGACATCCAACAAATAAGAATCCATGTAGAAGGATGGATTTTCTCTTTCTTTCAACGTCTAATCACATTGAATGAAAATTCTCAGATGCTTTGAAATGATGGCACCCCAGTTAAAGCCTCTCCTTGAAATGGATACAGTGTAAGCTAGAGGCATACATGCCTCTAAAAACCTGGAACAATCTTTCTCCCCATACAACCGACAAATGAGAGCCATTAGGTAGATATACGGATCTCTTAAGTTGGTCATTGGGTACCAACCAAAGGTACAATTGGTGTATTTTTTATCCTCTCTCCACCATGAAGCCATCACATTGTTGGTGTTGTGTTTCTCATAGAATTTTATCACAAAATCGGTGTTCAGTCGCTTCTCCGAGTCTCTGATCTTGTAGTAATTATGCACCTCTACTGGAAGAAATACCCCGACACACTCGCCATTATCGTCATTAATCAAACATATTTGTGTGTCTGTGTGGTCGATAAGCCACTTCATGAGTTCTATGCAGGGGAATACTAGATTTCTTCTTACTACCATGTGCAGGTACGATCTTTGGATATTCGGAAAAACTTCATCGTCAACCTTTCTCATATCAGGGTCGTTGTGTGGGGTGTATTCGGGGAATTATTCCTGCTTGATATTCTCAAAGAGTTCTCCCCAGTGCGGGAATACTTCCTTGGTCCCAATGCTCACCTCTGTGTCTCCAAAGGCCGAAGGCTGAGTGAAAATATTCTTGGTGGATGTCCTGATGACTGGTTCCGATCTTGGAATGAATTCTAATTTCTTTGTTGGCCCTGGGGACAAGCCTTCTCTTTCCTTTGATTCTTTCATCTTGGACACCCTCGGTGATCGCCTAGTACTTGATTTCTTTGGAGGCATTTTTCCTGCAATCGAAATCAATCCTTTAAGCATGTGTATAGAGTAAAACCGCATAAAAAATGTATGAAGTGAACCATAAAAATCCACAAACTGGTACATACATGTAACACTTGCTAAACCTGTTGTTTGATACTCACAGGATCTTGGAATATTTTGAATTTCTCGTCTCACTCCTCTGGATGCTATGAAGTCCTTTTCTCACGGAAAGGTCTAGTTTATGAATAGATCGAAGGGATTTAAACGGGGAAGAACCTATCATGTCGCTTCAAACAATTAATTCGGGTTATGAGTGAAAATCAAACGAAATCTGCCACCGAATGTCTGGAATTCAATCTATCGTGGGTTGACGGCAGAGGCGCAGAGGGTGATGCATCATATCTTTAATTTAAAATGGTTGATTTGATCCACGCACAAATTAATAACTAATGCGAGATTTGGAATTAAATAGTTCTTTAAATGCTTCGAATCCAATGTATCTTAACACTAAAACGTCTGATCGCGTCGCTTTCTTTATGGACATATCGGGGATCGGTGATGCAAGGTGAATTTTTTCATTGGTATCCTCCTGATAAGAAATTACGATGCCAATCGATTTCTTCATATGGTGCAGACATGGAAAAACTAACTCAGGGTGTGACTTAGGCTTCAGGAACATATAACAACTCAAGGGAAAACTAGATCGTATGTTTATCCAATCTGGCAAAGACAGGTGGATGATGAGGAAAGGTGGTTTTATCATGTATATCAAATGAAATCGGGGTTTCAACAAGATGTGTGTGTTAAAATAAACCTGGGATTGCCTCCAAAAAGGTATTAGAGGTCGGCGATCCGGGAAAAACTATTACGTTTTCTATTTGACTTACTTTCTCAAAAATGCATTGATGCTGAAATTCTTTAGGGATAGGCTATCAACGATATCCTTTTGTAATGCTTGTCATGAAAGAAAGATTCATTTTTTTTAAGGCAATGAAGATCGGTGCTCGGTGACTGCAGTTTTCCCAAGTGTTTTTCTTTTATCTTAACAACTTTTCGATGCCGAATTTGGACGCATCGGGTGAAACGTTTTAGCTGTTGATTCTTGTCGAAAAGTTAAGCCTTTTAAGTCGTGGGTTTTCATAGTTTCAATCAAATTTTTAAAGACTTAATGAGAGTCAAAATGGTAAGAAAACGCAACATTTTCACAATGAATATGAATCAGACAGTGCAAAAATATCAAGTGGTACCCAAAAAGTAAAATTTGACATAGACTTTTAGGGTGTGTTGAGTGCTCAACAAATGGTGAATTACTAGGCGAAAGTAGAATCTTTGTTCCTCCTTCAGATTCGACTGATGCAGAAGCTGGTGGAGAACTTAACTGGTTTTTTAAATCAAAGCCTCTTTTTACCTTTGCATTGAAATTCTCTGGTTGATGCTTCCAGATCTTCCTGTGGGGTTTTCAACCTTTATTCCTCCTTTGTTTCCTGTAACCCTGACTCACGCCCTTTTTACATAAATATAGTAAAGCATTCACTGGAATGGAGCCTTTAGTTACCTTTACTCACTTTCTATGGTGTTTCTCCACTGAAAACGAGCGTCCATAGCCCCGAGGATTCACCCCAAAATCACAAACCTTTCTCCATTGCTAGTGAGCGTCCATAGCCCTGACAGAGTCATCTGCATACCCTCTCCTATTATTCACTCATTTGCATATGTCAATTTTATTTTGGTAGAATTCCCTAAGCGAGAGTGTGAGAGGATGACGCCTGTTATTTTGAAAAATGAGATGGTTAAGGTGAATCCTTTGCTATCCTTGTCTTCAAGGTTCATGTATTCCTTTTCATCTTATCATCTTTCCCTTAAGGTTTTACCAGACCATCGGGCAGATGCTTCTACATTTCTCCCAAGTTGTTCATTTGCACGGGTTAGATAGAGGACCCCTCGAAACAACCGTATGTTCTTCGGTGCTTCTTGTGTTGTATGTGAGAGATGAGTTAGGAACAGAGTTCGCTATGTCACATGATTTGAGGTCAACCATTGTCTTGTTAAACATGACCTTCAAAAGTACAAAAATAAAGCAGCAAAAGAAAGCAAAAAATGCATTTCACAAATTGACCTAGCTAAAACCAAAATCATGAAAACACACACACACACACACACACACACACACACACACATATATATAATGGAAATATTGTTTTAGGGATTGGCCATTTACTGGGAAGGCATCAGGTTCCCCCCTCAGATTCTGTAACTAATAAGTGCCTACCCCAATCTTCTCGACCACCTGAAAAGTTTCGAGCCATAGATTCTAAAACTTGGAATGTTTACCTTTAGCCTCGTTTTCTCTATCCCATTTCAAGACTAAGTCTCCTACTTCAAAATTCTTCTCTTTATCCTTATTCTTGTCAAACCATCTTTTAAAGATCTGTTGGTGGGCTATAAATTTTGATTTATCTTTTTCCCTTTCTTCTTTCAGCATGAGCAGAGTGTCAATTCTTTGTTGTATGACTGATGAAGGTTGTCCTCTAGAATCTTGGGAAAGTTGAAGAGATGGAAGATAAAACCCATTTAGGAGAATGGCTTCCTAGCCGTATACTAGAAATTATGGGGAATTTCCTATAGCCTCCTTGGGTGTGAATCTATCTTCCCATAAAGCGTTTTGGAGTAAATTATGCCAATTCCTTTGGTTATCTGCAACCGTTTTCCTCAATATCATTACTAGGTTCTTATTAGTTGATTCTGCCACTCCGTTTCCCTGTGGATAATAATTTGCAGAGTATCTAATTATGATTCCTTTTTCTAGTGCAAATTTTGTTAATAAGGTGGAAGAAAAATAAGTTGCATTATTGAAAACAAGAACATAAGGGACATTGAACCTTGTAATTAGTTGTTGTTCTATGAATTGTATTACCACCTTCTCATTTACATGGGTTAGAGGAATGGCTTCTGCCCATTTTGTGAAGTAATCGATGGCAGTAAGTATGTACTTGTGTTGTTTTGAAGAGCTTAGTGTAATTTATCCTATGATGTCTAACCCCCATTGCTCAAAAGGCCTAGAAACGGTCCCCGGTTGGAGTGGGATTGCTGCTCTCTTCTCTCTCCCAGCGCTTATTTGACAAGTTTTATAGTTCCTAGCGTAGGTGTGAGCGTCCTTGAACAAAGTGGGCCAATAATAGCTAGCTCTCAGTATCTTATGAGTGGTGGTGTCTCCTGCAAAATATCCACTGGTGGGGTCGTCATGGAGCTCCTTCATAAATTTGTCTACATCTTCATGTTCAAGACATATTAAAAGTACCCCATCATAATTAACCTGGAAGAGTACCGAATTTATGAGGCGATATTGTGCAGATTTTAACCTGAGAGCTCTCCTTTCTCTAGGGTTTAGGTCTTCTAGGAAAGTCCCATTATGTAGGAGATAAGTCAACTTCTCATACCAAGACTCTTGCCTTGGGGAGATACATGAAGCTTCACCACACCATAATGCCATTTCATTTTCCCATCCAAAGTCTTCATTCACTTGGTCTTGAGCCTCAACTGCCAGTTTGCATAATCCTTGTCCTTTAACTAGTTTAGCAGGTTTTATATCTAAATCAAATTCCTGGACCACTACCATTCAGTTCCCTCTTATTTCCCCCATCTCTTGTTGAGTAAATAGGGATCGGACTGCAGGGTGAGGCACAATTACTTTGGTATGGTTCTTGAGGATGTAAGATATGAAATGTTTTACTACTTTATAAACTACATAAGCATGTTTATCTATAGCAGGATAATTCAATTCATCTCCTTGGAGGTTAGTTCTCATGAACGACATGGGAGCCTCATTGTTGTCATCATCCTTCTGAGTCAGAACCAAAGCTAAAGATTGATCGGAGGCAAAAGTATAGAGGAAGAAATCTCTATTAAAATCGAGACTTCTTAACACGGGGGCTTGAGATATAGAATTTTTAATATTGTTGAAGGCATCCTTTCGTTCATCATCCCACTTAAATTCAACATCTTTGTGGATCATTTTTTGTAATGGTCTAATAGTCTCGACGAAATCGGGTGTGAACTTCCTTACAAAATTGATTTTCCCGAAGAAGGATTGCATTGTCTTGTTGTTGTGAGGTAATGGGAGTTGAGTTATAGCTTTGACTCACTCGGGGTCTATGCGAATGACTTCTTGGGATATAATATGACCTAATAGATTTCCTTCTTCTACACCAAAGATAGTTTTCTTAGGATTTAAAGATATACATATTTTCTACATATTTCAAAAATCTAGGTTAAGTGTTGGATGTGCTCCTCTCTGTTCTTTGAATACAAAGTCACGTCATCCAGATACATTACCACATACTTGTTGATCAGTCCTCGAAATGCTATGTCCATAGCCCTCTGGAAATTCACTCTTGCATTGATTAGTCTGAAGGTCATGCGTTTGTAAGGGAAGGTTCCCCACTTGGTGTGGAAGGTAGTTTTTAGACAGTCTTCCTCTAAAACTAGAACCTAGTTGTAACTTGAGAAAATATCAGAGCCAGACATGGCCTGCAAGAGTTGCTCCATTGGTAGGACTAGGTAGTTGTCCTTTTTCGAAGCTCTGTTGAGGTCCCTAAATCTACGCATAAGCATATTTCTCCCAACGTTTTCCTCACAAGAACCAAATTCACTACCCATGCGGAGTGTCTAACTTGAAAAATGATCTTGGCATCAAGTAGTTTTTTTAACTCCTGACACATGAGAGGTTCCAAAGATGGGTGGTAATTTCGGAGCTTCTTTTGGAAGGGTTTCACTTCGGTTTTTAACGGGATAGTGTGTTGAATGATATGGGTATCGTAATTTTTCAGATCTTGGTAGGACCATGCAAAGACATCTTGATATTGTCTGGAGAGTTTGAGATAGGCCTTTCTTTCCTCCTTAGATATTGTCTTACCGAGATTTACATTCTTGGGGTTTTCCAGAGTTCTTAGATTTATAGTTTCATGCATGGGACAGGAATTACCGGTCTTTTCATTTTTGGATCCCTTAAATCTTTCTTTCAGGTCAAAAAGATTTTCTAAATTAGCTATCCCCTTTGGGATTGTGTGAGACTTTGATTTTTCATCTAGTTGACCTATCCGGGGATCAAGGTTTTTTTATTGTTCCTGGAATACTTCATCGTCAATGGCCAAGTCTTTGAAATTATATTGGTTAGTCATAAATTTTATGATCTGTTCATCCCCTTCAAAGACCTTCCAATTAGAAATGTTGTTAGGCACTGAAGGTTTGTAGAGTAGTTTCACAGTGAACCGGGAGGCTTCGTAATCTTCTAAAGGCGACAACCTTAAAGCAGTTGTGGCCAAGGAATTAGCAAGGATATTGTTTTCTCTGGGGATCACTGTAATATTGAAAGCTTCAAAATGCTCTATTAACCTATGCACTTCATGATGATAATTCTTTAGGTATGAGTAATTTCAATGTATAGTATTCCTTACTTGTGTAACAATAATCTCATAATCTCGAAAAATTGTCAATTCCTTGACATTTAAGTCTACGACTTTCTTTAACCCTTGTACTAGAGCTTCATACTCGATGATGTTGTTTGTGGATTCGAACTCAAGTCTATAGGATAGGAAATGACATTTACCCTTTGGATCAATGAGGATGCACCCTACCCCAGACCCTTCCTGTGATTTAGATCCATCAAATTATATGGTCCAAATTTTTGAGCGAAGGTTATTCGTTTCCTCTCTCTTATCACTTTCTTTCTCTCTTACCTTTCATTCCTTGATTTCTAGCATAGGTTCTTGACAGAATAGGGTTTCCTCTGTTGGTATCGACAATTTCTCTTGAAAAACCATTTCATAATTTTGAGTGAGAGGGACATCAGATGATATGGGGGAGAATTTGACGAAGTAGCAATCACAGGATTAATTGCCTAAAACAGGGAAATCTTTCAATGAGGTTTTGTTTAGGGTTTCTAGGCCAGTGACAGTATGTTTAAGATACCTTTACCTATTAATTATGATCATATTTTTGTATCCATTTAATGGTAATCAAAGGTGTGCCCAATCTATACTAAAGTATCCATTTAACTTATCAAACCAATCTCAGCTTAGTAGTAACCCATAAGATTCTGTGATATCTACTATAATGATGTCAATCACCTGCACAAACTTAGGATGCGTAGCCATTCTGATCATTACATATTTGAGTTCTCCCATGACCTTTACCTGGGTTATGTCTAGTTGTATCACATTTTTATGACTCTTGAGAGGAACTGTGTTTAGCTTTTTGTAGATAGACAATGGCATAACATTAGAGGATGCTCCTGAATCTACCAAATAGTTATGGAGGTTCCTATTGAAGACTTCAAATGTTAAAAGTAAAGGTGGGACAAAGGGTCTTCCCTTATTATCTTCAAAGCAATTGTTCACAGTTGGTTTATTCCCTAGGTCTATGGGGATTGGATTTCTTCCTCGGTTAGTGCTTGTCACAGAATTTTCTACTGATTTCAAAGCCTGTAACAAGAAGTCCTTTTGCTGAAGGATCCTACAAATGTCCATGATTGATATATTAGCCTTCAACTTCTTCAAATATTCAACTATGTTATAATCCATCTTGGGTGATTCTCGTGTATGGATATTTATAGGGTTTATTCGAGGAGAAAAAAGGTGCTTTCAGGGGGTTGTGAACTGTCTTTCCCCCCGAAGCTTGGGTAGTAGCAAGATATTTTGGGACAGGTGGATCCTTACTGCGTGTTTTCACAAACGAGACCTCTATGGGTAGTTCTTGAGGCTCAAATAAGTCATCGGAAGGCATGATTAGGTCAGGATCCCATATCAGCATGGTTGTATCTTCTGGTGGATCAATCTCTTCTTGATCAGAAACATTTATAACTAAATCGCTTGGTTGTCCGGTCATGGATACTTCATCGAGAAACCGATTGGCTATAAAATTCATGTCATGCACCCATTGAGGAAAGTCTCTTTCAGAGTGGTTTTCCTGGTGATAAGTACAAAAAGAATCAGATACTACATTTCCTATATCGATATTTAAGTTGGTCAGGGGAGGTTCAATTTCTTTAAACGATGGTTTCCTTTTAAAGAAAGGATTATAGGGCCTTTGGCCTTGGTTTCCCTCCCCTGCACTCCTTTTCATGTCTATGATCTCATTTAATAACTTCTTGACCATGCATTGTACGTCTTTTATGTCTCCATTACCCTTTTCGGGAACTTGTTCTACTTTTTTCCCTGGTAGTCTAGTCAAAAGGAGTCCTCTCCTGAGAGGAGGTTGGACTTCTTTTTTAGCTAATGAGACCTGACCTTCTTTACACCCTTTCATCTGGAACTCTATCATTTTGGCTTCTTCAAAATTCTCAGCCAGGGTTCGTTTGGAAGCCCTCTTCACAAACATGGAAATATAAGATGGGAGGGAATTAGTGTATACTTCGATTTGCAAATCCTGGGTAGGTTTAGCTTCGTGCTGGAATTTGTTCAAAATAATTGTGAATATTTGATTGAAATATTTAACCCTTTCTTTCAAACTCATGGTGGTGGCAAACAACTCAGCCATCAGAGCTCTCGTGGTATTTTCTTCTGCAAATTTATCCAAGAAGTCTTTCGGAAACTTCATCCAACTAGTTATGGATCCTACGGGTAAGTTGAAATACCACGTGGAAGCTGAATTCTCAAAAGTGTAGGGGAACATCCTGCAAACTATGTCTTCATGCTGGACATTCATCAGTCTGATAGCCAGTATGAATTTATTGATATGATCTTCAGGAAATCCTGAGGTATCGAGATCAAACTTAGGAAGTAACTTCTCTAGATGTCGGGGAAGGTTATGGACTTGCCCTGGGATGGCCAAAGTGTCTCTAGCCAACCAAGGTTGATTTTTCTGTGCTTATTTTCCCCTTTCTTCATCATTGTCGTTGATGTCTTCCATATCTTCAGATCCTGAGTCAAACTCCTCTTCTTCCGAAAAATCGTCCGGCTCAGAGACGTCGTCGACTGGCATTTCAGGGATTATATTTAGAGGGTGTTTGATTTTGGTGATTACGAAATCTATTAGGCCTTCTAATGTGTGCACAAAAACCTAGTTGGGGGTGTCAACCACTGGTCTACTTATTCATTTTCTTCAAGGAAGTATTGGAGCTAAGGATAGTGCACCGATCTATCAGGTGTATGCTCTTGTGATTCTTATAAATTGATTTAATTTCTCATGAGGAAGATCATAAGGTATGTCAAGGAACAAGCGTTCTTCCTCAGGGTAAGGTGAGTTACTCATTTTAGGAGTACTCAGTGTGTGTGGGCTGTCTTGGGAATGACTAGCCATGCATGTGGGTTGTTTTGAATCTACAGGTTGTCTGAAATATTATGTGAAATATGTATTCAACCATTCATTCTCAGGCCCTCCTTCTAGCACAAAGTATGTTGATGGGTCCTAGATCCCTTTACTCAAAAACATAAACCAAACCTGCCACTGATGCCCAATTAGACTCTGCATCGTTTGATAATGGAATGGTTCTCCAGATATTTCGTTCTAGCCAATTAATCGATGAACTTTACGTTTTATTTCGAAGGCGTCTCCTTCAGTTTGGAATTTATCTTTTTGTATTTTCTCTTAGGTGGGACCAATATAAGATGGAATCCGGTATAAACCAACTTGGAAATAAAATGGGAAAAGGTTCTAAATACTGGAGAATAGGTTGAGCTTGGGATAACCCGTTCCTCAAGCATGCAGACAACGATTGTCTACCACGGGCCTAGTACTAATACGTTAACCGTGTGAGTAATCTAATTTATGGATGAGATACTAATTAGCAAAAGAAAACACGCATGTGATAAAATAACAACAAGTAAAATAATTCACTTAAATCTAATCATCCATCACATAATAACACACCTATTCATATTCATCGTTAAAGAAAAGAACTGTAAAACATTGCATCATATAAATTAACAATAGATTTAATAGCTCTTACTTGTTACAACATCCATCCATAAGACGACATAGGAAATAGTTCTTCTCCATGTCCAATCATACATGCATTTGATGAATACATAAATGTATCTCTGGTCCAGAAGGACTTCTGAATTCAAGGTAGCTCCAAAATAATTCTTAACAAAACCCCAAAAGATAGTTTCTTGCAACAACCATCGACCCTTAACTAATTGGTCGATGCTCTTATTTATAATATAAACTTCACTAAAAATAACGATTAAATTGCAGATAAGCAAAACAAAATTTGCCACATGGAATTCTCTCCTAACATTTTGTCTAAGAGTCATCTCAAGATATCACTTTAAAAGGGTGACTCTTCTCGTACTCCAACCAGTTGATGAACAACTCCTCGCAAGTGTTGGGCATATGGGAACCTGTGTTGTTCCATTGGGGCTGCGTAAATCTCTCTTATCTCTATCACATGTGACCGATAGTTAACTAGGCTGGCCCTCAGCTATTGCATCATGGCCCGAGATTTGATCAGGTGTTCCATAAATTGTTGTACTTGACCTAGTGGTGTGTCTGTCACTAATTCTTCAGTCCATAATGAATATTGCTTGGTGTGTTATTTGACTATGCCGCACAAGTTGAAAAATTCATCGGGTGTACCAAACTCGGGGAGTCTGATATCTTTCATCACCCAATTGATCCTAATTCAGTGTTTCTCTTACTTGGCCCATTTCTCTTGATTTTCTCAGTGTGGTTCCTGAGACATTTTTTCCCAATACTCGACTGACTTCTTTATGCGATCAAGATTGCTTTCGTTCAAAAACCAAATTTTATGTTCTTGTTTATTTCGACCTTGTTGGACTACACCAATGTAGTTGACACTCTCCACGGCTTGATGCGCTTTTTTCGTACCACCACACCATATCCTTTCACGCCGTGAGTGCCATGAGAGTATCTTCCTAGAGCTCAGGTATCCCTTTAGTGAATAGGTGTCGCTCGGATGTGAACTTGGTATAGGCCTCCTTGAATTCACTTCTTAGGTACACCATGACCTGTGTGGTGTCCTGATAGTACTTAGCCAAGTGGCACAAATGTTATAGTTATTTCAGGGCGGAGGCCAGCTCTCTTTCATCTCTTTTAGATCTTTCCAGGGTGGCATCTGTGATTTCCATCCTTGCGCCGATGAGCTTGGACGTATTAGCATGTTCTGTGTTGATGATATGTTCCTCGGTAGTGATGAGGATGAGTGATCTAAAGTGATCCTCCTCTTCTTGGTGGTTCTCTAGACGATAGCCTTCTTCCTTCGATCATAAGCTCTGGCATGTATGTTGGCTACCTCATCCATAGGTTTAGGAATCTGCTGATCCCCCCATGTGAGTGTGTTTCCTAGAATTCTGTTGGTGTATACTTGTTCAAGGTTGGGTTCTTGAACTTCCTCATTATGCTCCGACGGTCTGGCTTCTGTCTGTTGCTCATCGAGGGTTTGAGTACCAAGTGAAATAGAGGCATCGGGGATAGACTCGATACTTACTTGTTCATCAGTCATTGAAGCATTGATTTCATGTTGTGGGACTTCCTCCTTTGGGTCGTCCGACCCCGACTCGTTCTTCGAACTGTCTGTCCAGGTCTTCGGTGCATCAGGCATCTTAGTGTCTAGGATGCTCTCAGCTTCCTTTTCTTTCTATGGGACCTCCTGGGTTTGGACCTTGGTAAGAGGAGAAGATGTCTTCTCATGTCCCTTTTCTTATTCGATATGCCAAGAGATACCTCTGGGCTCTCATCATCATCATATATTTTTATTAACTCGAGGAGGGGTTCTGTGCACTTGTCACCATAGATACCCTGACTGTCTCTGGCTGAGCTGAAATACTTGTCAGCAATCCAACTGGTGGCATTGTAAATTTAGGGTCGTCTATCCCAACCATTTCATCGATGTCTATCAGTTCAAGGTCGCTTGGGCCTGTCTGGCTTTCAACCGGGTCATTGGCAGGGAGCGTTGGCATCCTGATGAGGTTTGGATTATTTCACATCTGATCAATTATCCATTGGGCCTATTCATACAAGAGTAACTCTCTTTCTCGCACATCCTGAGCCTTGGATAAATTTCTTTCTTGTATCGAGACTACCATGGGAACCTCTGTTGCCTCGGCTATTATCATTTCTTCTCTGGCCCTAAGCACTTCTTGAGACGATTGTTCTAGGGTTTCTGCTTGTTCGTCCAGACTCATGGCTTTGAACCCGGTCATCCTAGGATCGACCATCCTTGCCACAACTTCATCCCAATATTGAGAATTTTTCATGAATACCTCATATTCAAACCTGTCATGGGCGTATGGCCAGCAGGACGATACTTGCGATGTATGCTTGAAAACTAGACCCCTTGGGTCATGTTTGCGAAAGCGGTCGGCCTGAAATCAAAACTCTAATTTTCTCAATCCTTCTTGCTTGGCTTGAGTGGTGTCTTTTACCATGGAGAAACCTATATGGAATCCATAAGGTATGAATGCCTGTTTCTTATCTTTTACCAGAGTAGCATTGTAACCTTGCAGGATGGTTTGGTAGCATATTTCTCCCACTACTAACCAATCAGGAACATACACAGGTAAAAGGTGTGGTGCTCTGGTGGCTTTGAAAACCCTGATGTAGGTATCGCACTCATATAGGTACTAGTGGCCTACCTTTGATATGATCTTTTTGGCCGCAGCCGACAGTCTTGGACACTCTTTCTTGAAAAGCATAAAATGAATGCATGCGATGAATTGATCGCAAATGAGGGAGTAGGATTTCTTGTACCTGTTCTCCCATAAGACGTTAAAATATACATGGACCGAGATTTCTGAGGTGTTCCAGCTCAAGTTCATTCCGTCAAAGGCATTTCTGGCACAGATGACATCCAACAAATAAGAAGCCATGTAGAAGGATGTAGTTTCTCCTTATTTCGGCGTCTATGCATGTTGAATGCAAATGCTAAACTACTTTGAAATGATGGCACCCCAGTTAAAACCTCTCCCTGAAATGGCTAGAGTGTAAGCTAGGGGCATCCATGCCTCTGAAAACCTAGAACAATATTTCTCCCCATACAACCAAAATATGAGAGCCATTAGGTAGATATACAACTCTCTTAAGTTGGTCGTCGGGTACCATCCGAAGGTATGATTGGTGTATTTTTTATCCTCTCTCCACCATGAAGCCATCACCTTGTTGGTGTCATGTTTCTAATAGAATTTTATCACAAAATCGGTGTTCAGCGACTCCTCCGAGTCTCTGAGCTCTTAGTAATTCAGCACCTCTACTAGAAGAAATACCCTGACACACTCGTCGTTGTCATCATTAATCAAACATATTTTTGTGTCTGTGTGGTCAATAAGCCTCTTTGGGAATTCTATGCAGGGGAATATTGGATTTCTTCTCACTACCATGTGCAGGTACGATCTTCGAATATTTGGAAAAACTTCATCGTCGAGATTTCTCATATCGGGGTCTTTGTGTGGGGTATATTCAGGGAATTCTTCCCACTTGATCTTCTTGAAGAGTTGTCCCCAGTGAGAGAGTACTGCCTTGGTCCCAATGCTTGCCTCTATGTCTCCAAAGGCCGGAGGCTGAGTGAAAATCTTCTTGGTTGATATCCTGATGACTGGTTCCGATCTTGGAACAAATTCTAATTGCTTCACTTGCCCTGGGGACGAGCCTTCTCCTGCCTCTGATTCTTTCAGCTTGGATGCCCTTGACGATCGCCTAGTACTTGGTTTCTTTGGAGGCATTGTTCCTGCAATCGAAATCAATCCTTTAAGCATGCATATAGAGTAAAACCGGATAAAAAATGTATGAAGTGAAGCATCAAAATCCACATACTTGTACATACCTGTAACACTTGCTAAACTTGTTGTTTAATACTTACGGGATCTTGGAATATTTTGGATTGCTCGTCTCACTCCTCTGGATTCTCTGAACTCCGTTTCGCACAGAAAGGTCTAGTTTATGAATAGCTCGAAGGGATTTAAACGCGGAATAACCTATCATGTCACTTCAAACAATTAATTCGGGTTATGAGTGAAAATCAAACGAAATATGTCGTCAAATCTCTGCAATTCAATCTATCATGGGTTGATGCAAGAGGTGTGGAGGGTGATGCATCCTATTTGTAATTTCAAATGGATGATTCGATCCACGCACGAATTAATAACCAATGCGAGATTTGGAATTAATTAGTTCTTTAAATGCTTCGAATCCAACATATCTTATCACTAAAACGTCCCATCGCTTCACTTTCTTAGTGGACAGATAAGGGATCGGCGATGCATGGTGAATGTTTTCGTTGGTATCCTCCTGATAAGAACTTCTAAAGCTGATCAATTTCGTCATACGGTGATGACGTGGAAAAACTAACTCAGGGTGCGACTTGCGCTTTAGGAACTGATAACGAGTCAAGGGAAAACTAGATCATATTTTTATCCAATATGGAAAAGACATTTGGTCGATGAGGATAGGTGGTTTGATCGTGTATATCAGATGGAATCGGGGTTTCAACAAGATGTGCATGTTAAAATAAACCTAGGATTGTCGATGTCGAAAAGGTATCGGAGGTCGGCGATCAGGGAAAAACTATTACGTTTTCTACAAACTTACTTTCTCAAAAACGTGTTGATGCTGAAATGCTTCGGGGATTGGATATCGACGATATCCTTGTGTAATGCTTGTCATGAAAGAAAGATTCCTTTTTCTAAAGCCGATGAAGATCGGTGCTCAACTACTGTGATTTTCTGGAGTGTTTTTCTTTTATCCTAACAACTTTTCGATGTTGAATTTGAACGCATCGGGTGAAACATTTTAGCTGTTGATTCTTGTCGAAAAGTTAATCCTTTTGAGTTGTGGATTTTCATAGTTTCAAGAAAACTTTTAAAGACTTAATGAGAGTCAAAATGGTAAGAAAACACAATATTTTCACAATGAAGACGAATCAGACAGTGCAAAAATATCAAGTGGTACCCAAAACATAAAATTCGACATAGACATTTAGGGTCTGTTGAGTGCTCAACACATACCATGCCCTCAAAGCTTGATTGAGGCCATAAAGGGACTTCTTCATTTGACGGACCAAAGATGAGTCCTGCATAAATCCCTAGGGATGCTCCATGTAGATCTCCTCAGATAGATCACCATGAATAAATTCATTCTTCACGTCCATCTGATGGACTTCCCATCCTTTGGTTGTCGCAATGGCAAGTGCCAATTGAATGGAATCCATATTCGCTACTGGAGCGAAGGTCTCATCATAGTCAATACCATGAACCTATTGAAATACTTTGGCGACAAGCCTGGATTTGTATCTATTGATCTGTCCATCCACTGCGCTCTTGGTCCTGTAGACCCATCTTCATCTGACAGGTTTCCTCCTAGAAGGAAGGGGAACCAGATCCCAAGTTTGGTTCTTGAGGAGGGAGTTGTACTCCTCCTGCATGGTGGATTCCCAAAAGGGATTTCCAACATCCTCGCCATAATAATTTGGATCTAAAGATTGAACCAAGAAAGGATGCATGGAAGGAAATGGTTCAATGGAAGTGAGTGCAATAGGAGGCTCCTCGAAATCAGATCGAGACCTCCTAGTATATGTTGGATCACCAACGAAATCCCCTCCATCATGAAGAGTAGTCTGGGCCCACTTGGGCCTTTGATCTAGCTCTAAAACTGTATCTGGATGCTATGAATCTACATCTGACTGTAATGACTCTAAATCTGAATCATCTGAATCATAAATCTCATATGAAGAAGAGTCGGCATGTGCATGCTCATCATCTCAGACAGGTGGAAGAATGAAGGTGTTTGCATGTGGCTGTTGAGGTGCATGTGATACAATTTCCTCGAATTGGACACTTCTCTCAATGATGAGCTGGTCTAAGGAAATTTCAATAAGTCTATATCCCTTCACACCATCGGGGCAGCCAAAAAAAATTCACTCAGTGCTCTGTGGATCAAGTGCCTTCCTCTTTTCAGAGGGAATTCGGGCCCATGCACATGAACCAAAAATGCGAAAGTGGGTCACTTCCAATTTGAGGTCGCTCCAAGCCTCATAGGGGGTCTTATCCTTGACAGATATATGGGGAGATCTATTCTATATGTATGTTGAACAATTAAGTGCTTCGGCCCATAGTCCTTGTGGTAGAGACTTTGCATGCAACATGCAACATGCCATCTCCTTTAGAGATATTTTTTTCCTCTCAGCAACTCTGTTTTGTTGCGGAGTATAGGGAACTGTATGCTGCAACTGAATCCCTAGCTCATGGAAAATATTATGGATCTCATGATTTACATGCTCTCCCCCGTTATCAGTTCAGAGGACTTTGATCTTCTTTCCGGACGGTGTCTCAACCAGGGCTTTGAAGTCTTTGAGGTGGTGAAAGACCTCAGATTTTTGCCTCAAAAATTAGATCCAAGTAAAACGTGAGAAATCATCAAAAATAATGAGAAAAAACCTTTCTTTGTTGATGGATGGATGCGGAAAAGGACCCATAAGGTCACTTTGGATCAGATCTAAAGGTGCAGGATCTCTCTGAGACTTCCCTTTGTTGAATTTCTCTTGAGGGTGTTTTCCGAGAAAACATCCCTCACATACTCCCTTGGAGAAATGAATGTCTGGTAGACCATCAACCAATATTTTATTGCTAAGTTGTTGCATGTATGTGAAATTCAAATTTCCAAACCTTTCGTGCCATATCCTACTACTTTCGTCAGCATGAGTAAGCAGTAAATCAGAATCAGGTTCAATGAATTCAGAAAATGTATACAATCTGGACTAATGATTTACCTCACCAGTAGCAACCTTGGAGTTGGTTTGCATGCCATATATGTCCATGGAATTTGGTGTGAATATGAATTTATTTCCAGTGGCATAATTCATCATCTGATACACGGAGAGAAGGTTGATAGAAATTTTGGGAACGTGCAACACATTCTCAAAGCTTTCATTGGTGAGTTCAATCCTTTCTTTGTTGGTGACTTCAACAAAAGAGTTGTCCCCCATCAGAATAGGAGGATCTTTGCATGCATACAAAGAATAATATACTACTTTTGAGGCATCCATGTGATGTTATGCTCATGAATCAACGATCCAAGCAATGGGAGAGGAGTTTATGGAAATCAAGGCATGGCTAGAATTGTCTTTCTTGGAATTCAGATCTTCTGGCTTCTTCTTCTTGGAACCCTCAAGGATGCGATCTCCAAGTTTGTTTTGATAAAGTATTTGAGACATCATATCTATTTTTTTTTCATTCATGCAGATTCTGAATGGAATCCTTTGTGACAGTACGTGCATTTCTCCTCTTTTCTTCCCTTTTCCCCTTTGGATCCAGAGGCATCGGTGAAGGGTTTTGTGTACCCTTCCTTCTTCGGATGTGAATGAGATTTTTGTTTATATTTATCTTTATATTTATGATATTTTTGGCTTCCATCATGAAAAGTGAGTGCATGTGCCCTTGGGACTTTGATTGTGCCCATGTTGATGAGCTTGGTTTGCTCTTGTTTCAGGGATTCGATAAAGTCCTCAAGAGAAGGCATCTTCCAGGTGGCTCTGGAGATGAATCTGACGGAATGGAATGTGGATACGAATATAGAGAATTCAGTAACAAGCTTGGATAGAATGGTGAGAACCATTTGTTTCTCCTCCTTCGATTTATCAACCCCACAAGCTTTGAGTTGCGACAGTAAATCCTTGAATTTTGTAAAGAAATATTGGATATTATCGAAGCTTTTTGGATCCAATGTGAGAATCTCCACCTCCAGCATGTGTCCCCTCATCTCATCCTATTTTCCAAAGAGCCCTTCCAAGGTAGTCCAGCCTTCATTGGGAGTCTTGCAGGAAGATATGTGAAAAAGGATATCTAGAGAAATAAGACTGCAAATAGTTCTGAGTGCCTCATCCATGTGATTCAAATACTTGGATTTTTCTATGGATGATGTTGGTTTTGTATCTGTATTCAAGGTTAACCTGTACAACCCTCCATTTTAGATATGTATGTCTATTTTATCCTTCCGTGCAAAATAGTTGTAAGGTGTAAGAATGAATTCTTTTTGGAAATCCATCTTTCTGTTGTCTTCAATCTTTTGTACCTGCAAAAAATTTTGGTGTAGCTTTTGCTTAGCAGTCTGTCGGCTCTGATACCATGTAAATGTGTTGAACCTACATATAATATATATATATATATATATAAACAATAATACACACATTTGCAGAGATAATTTGAGAAAGAAGAAGAAGGAGAGAAAGAATAAAATAATTCTCATTAACCGTTGTGAATAATGAATAATTTACACATGATATACTCTGTATAACTCAATGAGTGCGCACTAGAGGAGAACCAATGTGCCATAGTGGTGGTATAGAGTGATATGGACACACACCAACAGTTACGGGAGTGAACTACCACCTAGTCTAGTCTCTCAGGCAGTTACGGGAGTGAATTGCCACCTAGTTGAGTTAACTAGTCAACTAGTCTTTAGTTAACTGACTGAACAGAGAGTAGTGAGGATTTAACTTAGGAAATCAAGGGTAATGTGCCAGTCTAGTGATGATCCAAAGGAAATTGCACATTAGCTGGTGATGATCCCTGTTATCGCAAGAGTTGACTCTAGGCTGTAATAGAGCCAAGCCTTAGCACATTTTTAAAAAAGAACAATTTATTTATTGTTCAGAACTTGACTTGGGTTGCAGCAAGCCAATCCCTGAAAATTTGATTTTGAGTATACTTCTGACCTAATACACTCATAGATATTTCTCTCAACAGCCAAGGGCTCTTTACTCAGAAATATTCAATAATCACAATAAGAAGGCCAGATTTCTTATCAGAAAAGATTTTTAATAAGGTTAGGGATTGGACCAGGGAAACAGTCCATTGGGCATGGAGTCAAGTGAAAACCAAAGAAAGGAGATCATAGAGGTGATCGCATTACTTGCAGAAAATGAGGCAAAGTAGGTCTATCTTTCACTATAAATAATCATGATATAATAGCAGAAAAAGAAAAGGAAAAGGCCATCACAGTGAAAGCATCTATCAAGGATGAATTTCCACTACAACTTTGGAAGAAAAAATTGAAGTCTGATAACTAGATACATAGCACTTATCTGGAGTGAATTCTGACTAGTCACCATTTAAAACAGAACTCTTATCAACTATGTGTAAGGAGCATGTACAATGAATTCCAAACAGAATTTAACTCAGTTGATAAAAGAACAGATAGATAAAATGACAAAAAAGAGAACATAGTGAAAGAAATGACCGTGATGAATCTCATAATGTTAAGTCAATATGTCACTATGTATAACTCCATCCCGGGCTTTCAAAATAACTCTACATTCCAAAAGGAACTCTCTTCCAAAGAGGTTTACCCCAGGCTCTCCCCTCGGTTTCCCCCACTAAATTACAATGAATGAACCTCTATATAAAGTCCCTCTCTCAAGGAGGTTGAATCCGCATCATATCATAACTGAAAATTAACTAACTTCAACCGTATTTAACTAATCATAACAGTAATCCAAACTAAATTAAAAGTACAAACAAAATCCTAATTTTTGAACTGTTTATAACAGTATTTGATCCGCCTCCATGTGCAAAAATCTCTGCAGTTGTCGGGAGTTCGTAATGAATAACCAGATCAACATTAGGAATATCTAGACCACGAACAACTACATCAGTAGAAAATCAACGTGTTAAAACGTTCGTCGCGAAATCCAACAAGAGTCTTCTCTCGCTGATTCCGATGAACTTCATTACAGCATAGCAGACCCCCCTGTGAATGCATTTCCTCATTCGAAGATCCCAATGATATACCTTTCCATATTCCCCCGAAATCAGCAACTGTCTTCCATCATCAACAAAAGAAAGAGCACGAGTTGTTCCATTCATTTTCAAGGTCCCAATCAACTGTTTAGTCTTTGTCGAAACCAACATTATATATCCATCATTCCCAAGAAATGAAATTGTGATAGAGTCTGTTGACACCTCAAATCTCTCCAAACTCCTCGCCTCTCTACCAATCAAACAATTAATCTGGTCCAACGCACCTTTCACCAGATCAAAACTGTAAAAGAACTTCCTGCGTCCTGCAGCAATGGCCATTGATCCGTCGGGCAAAAATAAAACCTTGTGAATTGGAAGATCCTCAATAAACACACTCTGGATGGTGGGGTTCCTTTTCCCGTCAATCTGCAAAAACTTCAACCTCATATCAAACCCAGTGGTGAGTAGCAACTGCCCATTTCGATGGAACCCCACAGACTGTATAACCACATTCGAGGGGTCCTCTGCATTTGCATCTCTTAGCATAGAATACTCAATCTGACCTGGCAACAACTTCTGCTTGCTTTTAACAACAAGATCATCATTACTCCTTAATATATCATACTCGGTGTTGTATTGTGCATTAGCAACTGATATGACCTGCGCTTCAAATTCACATTAGCAGGGTGAACAACCAGTTTCCAATTTAAGATGCACGTCACCCCGTAGCCATCTCTTAACAGTCATTATTGTCGTGATTGGAGCATCACCACATTGCCACTGGGATGCATGCTTTTCAGGTTTATTATAGTTGTTGTGATAACATTCTTTGAACATCTAAGCGCACGATTTTGTCCCGTCGGCGAAATGATGAAACTATGAATCGACTTTCGGACTTTCAGAGGAAGAAGTGTAGTGTGAAAAATGATATTCAAAATTCTTAAATCGCGTGATTGGTGTGCGACATGTGTTGTCCACGTCTTTAAACAATGTTGTTTTGTCCGCATCCTCCAGATCATCCCGTCCGTCCTCCAGATCATCCCGTCCGTCCTCACCACTATGCTCTGGGCACTGCCAATCCCATTACTACTGACGTATAAACGGAGAGTGTCAACAGAAGCCAAGGCCCTTCGAATTTTAGGAAATATACCACAACGGGTTGTCCTTTCACCTCCAGCATGATTTCCTGTAATCGTTCAGGCAACAAGTCTTGTCTTCCACAGATTTTGATGATCGAACACCATTCCGCGAGTATCTTCGAATATGAATGCGACATCGTTTCATTGATTCCTCTCATACCGTGCTCAGTATAATCATGGCTACAACCGAATGAAACTGTCACTCATATGAGTCCCCGAGCACAACACGAAGCCCCTGGTCAATGTGAAGGATCCAATCAACTCTTCAAGAGAACGTCCATATGCAGACCCTATTAAAATTATGGGTATGAAGAGACTCGATGGAAGTGAGAGTCCATATGTTACCAGTCGCAATGTGAAAATAGCCATAAAATAAAACATGAGTGATGATTGATGAAACTCATCTCCTGTTCCAGAGCTGAAGATATTTTTAACGGCACCAGCATTTGTTGTAAAAAGGAGACTTGCCAGATCATTGTATTGACCTGTTGGATAGTTGAATGACTGAAGTTTCCTGTGCTATTAATGCTAGGACATTCTTCGCAGATCATTTTCGCTGGCGGACAAGTCTTAGGTTCCTTACGATTGATGAGGGCATAGAGTCTCAGAGTCTTCTCAATAAGGTAGTTGTAAACTGCTCCCATTATTCCTCCAATAATTCCAAGAAACTGATCTAATATCTATTGGCAAAATATGAAGCAAATTTCCAGATTGCAAGTCTCTTATTTGCAGAATATACTTGTCATCACTTAAATAGCTTAATAGGAGTTGATTTCCATTGACACAGCAAGTTGTTTCAAGCACGTCTTTCTCATATTCTCCAACAACGTCACTCCAAGCTTCCAGCTGCATAAAGTCTACCCGAACCAACATATACCTAGGAGCATTTTATTGGTTCGAAAAGTTAACAAAGCACCATCATTTGCAACAAGATCATACCTTTCACTTGTATATTTCGAACCCTGACATGTTGATAGGCTGCTTCAAGCGCAGGTAACGTTATCTGAAAATTATTACTACTGGTGCATTGGACAGGTATCAGCTCCACTCCTATGCGCCATTTTAGATTTCTGTCAAAACATAAGTTTCTATATTGAATTATACAAGTGCCTAAGTAAAATCGAAAATCTTCAATATCTGTTACAACAATCCCAATGTTGCATGGTGACAAAACCAATGCACCATCTAAACTCAACTCAACTAGTCAAACTGAAGTGTCAACTGAAAGAGAATATTCTCCAAGTGGAATATTCTCCCCTAAAATATACGAGACTGGATAATGAATAATTATGGCTAATAAACAAGGAAAAACCTTAGGAAACATAAATCCTAGGTGTGTGTGAAGTAACTCCAACAATAAATTTTAGAGTACAGATAATAAAGGGATGAAATTTGTACACAATATAATTCAATATTCGTCATTCGTACTGTAAAAATTGTAGAACCTGAAACCAAGAAGAAACCAATTGGGAGCGAAAATTCCAAGAAGACATGTTTTAGACTAGTTTCAGGACTAATCAAAAACCCTAACTTGAACAGAATGTGTCTCCAAAAATATAATGAAAAAGATGTGAAATTTGGACCCCAATTATCTCTATATGTCTCCTCTACACCATAGAAATTCCATATCCCTAGACCTTCCAGAAAAAAATTTGTAGTAAAAATTCCAAGAAGACTTTTTTTGGACAAGCCATTCCTAAGGGTTGTCTAGCTCATAAACCAAATGTTAAGAACCAAATATCAAAATAGCATAAAAACCTTAGAATAAGTACTCAACGCCTTGAAAAAGAGAGAAATTTAGATAACAAGCCTCTTTGAGGGGGAAACCTCCTTATACATTATATGAATTCACAAATACACGATGATTCCAAATGAACAGGTCTCCTTGGTATATATAGGAGACTAGGAGGTACAATTACAACTAAAGGACCCAAGCCGACATAAATAAAATAAAAATACTAATGTAATATTCCCCAATTAAGGGGTAATGTGCATTGATTTAGGGATTAACAAGTTTGTTTTTTATACTTACTTTTCCTATGCCACAAATATCATTACTTGACAGGAAGATAAGGAACATTTATTGGAGGAGTATACTTGCAGCATGAGGAATGCCCAAAATATCCCTATTTGCAAACATGATCCTCACCCAAAATATCTTATCATTCATTGTTACTATGTGCTACCACTTCAACAACGATGATGGCATGGGTTAGGTGTGACTGTGGATCCTATGTTGGGGCATATAAACACTAATTTTGGGTCAGCATGCTGATAAGAGGGTGCTCCACATGGATATTTCTATCATGGCCCAAGGAATCATCCTAAAACCAATTTATGAAATCTTACATTTCCTAGAAAAGATAAGCACATCAACGATATTCCAATTAGAGATGGATCTATGATTTTTTTAAAACATTGGAGGTCATGTGTTTCATCCATTTTCTGGTGACCCCATGATTTCAAATTTTATGTATGAGATGTCATCCCATTTTTGGTGGCCTTGTGGTTTTAAATTTACCCTACAAAGTAAATTGCAGAATCTTAAAAATAGTCATTCTTTAAAATATTATAAAATACCAATTGTTATCACTGAAATTTCGTCCGCACATGGTGACAAGAACTCAACATCGTCAAAACAGGAATGAAGTCATTCATGACACAGGATTAATTCCACAACATGGCAAAAGGGTAAAAAACTATACAAAATAACCAAAAATTGAAGGGCGCTTTACAGAATCTGGGTGCGCACGCATATGCGCGGAACAACAACGTACAATGCGCGCATACGCGCATGATGCACGGTTGTTAGGTGAAAAACCCACGCACCTGCTAAACGGCGCATTTATTGAAATTGGTCAGCCTCCCAACCACTAATGGATAAGCTCCCAAGCCGATTTGACATCAAATCTGAGCTGAATCTGCAGAGTAGGCTGATCAAAGACCTAATTGAGCCCTAAAGAGCCCCTTTTCACACCTCAAAGGAGTTACATAATCACCCAATGCCATGCTATAAAAATCCATGAAGAGACATCATTTTCTCAAGGAATTTCATGTAATGTTATGCTGCTTAGATTGTTTTAAGGACCTACTCCTTGGCAATAACACATTAGCACCATTTCATTGAGCTATCCACCCCTCTCTTGAGTGGATATGCCTTGAGTTCTTTCACC
>ML797631.1:205596-223354 GCA_009831015.1 Picea engelmannii
TTCTTTCACCATTCTTGCACCATCCAGGTATACAGTTTCTTCCTATGATTGATAGAAATTTCCATTAAAAAAAAAGGCTTCGTGAGTGAAGGGAAATGGAAGAAAAACATCAACAAATTACAAATTCAAGTGAAGAAATGGTTGTGGGGGAATGAAAATTATCTTACCTCATCTAAATAAATAAATCCCCGGACCTTATTCCATGCAGCAAAAAAAGGTTTATGGAGGAAGCTAGGGATGACATTGTCTCTGCGAACTCATTTATACATTTCATTGCATGATTATAATCGCCACTCATATTTTCAACATTTGATGTGGCTCCTATTTGGATTCTCTAGACTTCAACAAATGGAAAGGGACTTTCTATTGTATTTTTTGACATCTTATTATATTTAGAATTTTTTTTCCATATATTGAGACATTTCTTTCACACTCGGTTCTCTACTATTTTATTCAACCTACAAATCATTGTCAACACACAATTAGTTGGATAGACAAATCAAAATGCACAACACAATGTACAATATTCAACGAAAAATCCATATACTTACAAATATGTGTTTTTTTTCTCGCAACCCACCTTGACCATAAATATATAGAACCTTCACAAGATCTCTTTATTTATTCTCTCTTGTACTCTTTGCCAAATAATCTTCAGAACACATAGTTTCCTTCAAATCTTCCCACTTTTTGGGAGTCAAACTGCTCTCCCAATCTTTTCCATCTAAGATTAATTTTATGCATTTATGTATGAAACTATTCATCAAAATTATCATTCTTTGATTGTAATATTTAGTGGATATACTTCCATAAATAGTCTCCAAAACATTTTCCACTTGTTGTATCACTTGATCAACATTTCTTGGATCTTGATCTGAAATGTTGAATTTGGTAACATCCAAATGAGACTTGATTCTCGTGCACAACTCTAAGGCCCACCTTGAAGCATTTTTTCTAGTAGGTTGTCCATATTTTAACTCCACCAAGTAAGCCTTCTTCCCTTATGATTTTATTTCTTTGGATTCTCTTTCTATAGACTTATACACAACTTGACTAATTCTTTGTCTTTTGATGAAAGATGATACATATTTAGAATCATAATTGGGTGATGAAAATCCACTAATATTTGTAGATATAAAATGTGTAGCTTCTAGCACCTTGCTTGGAAGAGATGTAATTCACACATTTTCTGTGGTATAAGGTTGAATTGGTTTCTCCTTGTCCACAATAGGTGTGGAACTAGGTATCTCACTAATGTCCTCAGATGTTCCTTCAAATATTCACTTTAATTTTAAACAAAGTTCTCACAAATTTGATGATCCATATAGAAATATATCAAAACTATCTTGGACATGATCATGTGATAAATTAGGCTACTCATCATTAGTATTTCCATATTCATATCCATGTATTTATCTACCAATGTGTTGGATTCTACGAGTTGGAAACAATATGTCTTTGATGTCCCTTTGTTTTTGCTCATTTTTCATACAATCCAATTTTCCCCTATAAAACATAAAAATTATCAAATTAGTATCAAAATAATATATGGCCTACATCATTAAACATATTATACACAAATTTCATGAAATAGACATAAAAGTGAAAAGGTAAGAAGAGTAACTACTTACTTATTTTCCAAACCAAGAGATGATAAATATTCTTCATTTTTTGGGATGTGTTCTTTACGAAAACCCTAGTATTCTTTCACATTTCCATCATTTCTAGTGTCACTTTTGCACTTCGATCCCTTATTATTCATATCCTTTATGTCCAATATTTCACATAAAAAAAACATCATTAGTGCATATACACAGATAAACTAGAAAATATCTCTATATTTCTAAGCCATAAGCCATGAGTCATGCCATCTCTACTAGACCCAACACCACTCAAGTATATCAAAATCATGCCACCTCTATCTAATGATCATACTACCATTATCTCATGAAATCATCACACTCATTGACAAATGATGAAGCTATAACCTAGGTAATATAACATGTAAGTAAGGAAACCAACCAACTCATGAAGGGAAGGTCATGGGAGGAAACACCATCTAGTAGTACTTGTGTGTATCTATGTAGGTAGGACTCAATTATAATAGTGGTAACTGTTTATACTGAGAGGGGGGTGAATCAGTATTAAGTACAATTTGGAAACTTTTTCAACTTATAATTCAACCATATTATATATTCAATTATATCCAATGAGCAATGAACAATAGTAGAAGAGTTACACCAATACACCACAATACACCATGAATAATATATGAGAAATAACCAATAGTTATTGTTCAAGGGAAGTAATGACTTCCAAAGGTATCTACAGCTTCCAAATATAAAGGGAGGGATAAACCTCTAAAAAGGAAGATACAATCCTCCAATATCAAGAGAGGATTTACCTATCCATCATTTCCCCTTCCTTCCACCCAAGAATATATGAGAGATAATAAAACTTTACATTAAATCATCACCATCAACCAACCATCACATAGAACCTGATAATGCTTCCTGCGACTTCTTCAACTTCTTAAATTCTTAACTTCTTATAATACTCTAATCCTATAGATAATATAACTCAATGTATTCTCTTAAAATCCTCCAAGTTTCACTCCTTGAATCTTCCCATAAAAGGAGTTATAGAGAAAATGGTAGACCTTATTCAATTCTGGTTTATTCAGGAGAGAAAACTTGTACAGCATGCCCCACGCTCAATATTTAACATAATATTATGAAATTATTATACAGGAAACTAAAGCCCATACTCTTTCCATTTCAATTGGTCTCACTTCATTTTGATTCTCTATGAATACGTTATGACAGTTTTACCCAGAACACATGTTTATGACTAGCTTCAGGACTAGTAAAAAACCCTATCTTCCATAGAGTGTATATCCACAATTATAGCGAATAAAGAGTTGAAATTTTTACCACAGGTACCTAGATATGTCTTCTCATTAGCATAAAAATTTCACCATCTGAATTGTTCTAGAAAAAACTTTATAGCGAAAATGGTAAGATGACCTATAAATAACATACCTTAGAACACATCACCAAAAGACTTCATCCTCCCTTGAAATTCACCCTTCTTTACTTCATATTTCCTCTGAAATTCGAATTATATCTCCTTATTCATTAAAAAACGTGTGTGTGTTCAAAAATGAATGTTTAATGAGATGTATTTATACTCTTTATGTCACTTCCTTTTAACATTAGGGCTGACCTCACACTTTCTTATTTTGTAATTATTTTCTTTAATTATCTTCAGGACCGACCTGTACTTCCTTATTCAATTTACTTTGTCGTCTTCAAAAATTCATTTATCCTCAACCATGAGGATCCACGTGACATGCCACCTACCATCAGAAAAAACATGATGTATACTATCCATCCATGGGTGTTGTATCTGCATGTGCATTGTCCTTCATGTCCAAATACCTTCCTCAATCTTGGGGTCCAAAACCAATGACTAGGGTTGACATCAATGAAAACAACCAATATTCCAACAATCTCCCCCTTTGTCATTGATGGAAACACTCATGCTCCCCCTGTCATCATGATCCCAATTTCTCTCCCCCTTTGACATCAATGGAAAAGGGTGGGGTTTCTTCCCGTGAGTTCAATGGTATAAGGTGACCTTCGTCTTTGGGGTTTCTCCCCCTGAACATGTGGCACTCAATAATACTTCATCCTTATTTTTGGTCTTTGGGACTTTTTCTTCCTTGGAATCCTTTTGTGTGGCTTTTGTCTTCTTTCTCTTCTTCATGTCTAGGATGTATACGTTGTTCGGTCTTCTTGTTGCAGTTGCAACCAATATTCCTGAGTTATTTTCTTTGATTTTACATTTTAGGGAGTCAAACGTAAGAGTGTATCCTTGATCACATATTTTGCTGACACTGAGGAGATTATGCTTTAGATCTTCAACCAATAGAACTTTTCCTTCTTTTACATTTTCACTTCCAAGATTTACAGTTCCTTTTCCAAGTATTTTGGTAGATGAGTCATCTCCAAATGCAACATTTCCACCTTTTTTCTTCAAGCTGACAAATTTTCTTTGATCTTCGGTCATATGAGATGATCACCCACTGTCTATGAACCATTCATCTTCTTCTTTGAATTCTTTAGCAACCAATGTTATTCGACAGTTTTCATTGTGTGGAATTTCTTTCCTTTTCCATGTTGTACTTGGTATAGGGACATTTGACATACAATTATATTCCTTCATCTCTCTGCAATCTCATTCTTTGTGACCAAGATTATTTCACTTGTAACATACAATATTTTGATCCATTAATGGGTCAAATGGATTATAATTTATGTTGAAAGGTCTGTGAACATTTCCATATCTACTATTTGCACCATTCGTGTAGCTTGCATAGTTATTCCTTTCATTGATTCTACAAGTGATTGCCTTATGTCCAAAATTTCCACAAGTATAACAATGTCCAAGAAAGAAATTTTGATACCTGGGAGTAAGTGATCTTCTTTTTGGTGTGGTCCCTCTGGGTTCATGATATATTCTTCTATAGTTTCCTTCTTAATGATTTTTTTCATACATGATGGGAGAGGATCTTCTTGATGTCTCATTCCTTCTTAATTCTAGTCTTCTATCTTGTTGTTCAACTTGTTCTGGAGTATTGGTTTCATCATTTTCATCTTCCTACTCTTGTTTTGTTGTCCTCAAGCTATCATTGTATCCTAGTCMTGTCTTATCGTTTGGAGATTTTTGACTGCTAAGGATCTCATCTAATTTTTCAGTTCTTTTTTCAAACTTCTTCAACTTTTCTATTGTCAATAGTAGCTCCCCTTTTGTGTGATCCAATTATTCTTTCAATTTCTCATAATCTTATAATTGTTCCTTCAAGCTATCAATGGTATTTTCAAGCTTGTAATTCTCTTCTTCACAACTACTCAATTCACCTTTTAGTATTACGTTTGTGCTTCTAAGATTGCTATTTTCAGTTTCAACATGCTTCAACTTTTCAAGATTCTCATATTCTTGTTCACTCTCTCCATTGTCTTTGTATCCCCAAAAGGAATCAAGGTTGGTTTCTTCATCTAAATCTTATTCAGAAATGATTTTTTCTTCTTTAGAAATCTTCTGACCATCATCCTGGGTTTCTTGGGTTATGAAGAGGACTTATCCTCCATCATTATCTTATTCATCACTGTCATCTGAGGAGATGTCATCATCCTTGGAGTAGAAGATCTTTTTATTGTTGAGAATTCTCTTTTTAGTAGCAATTTTCAACAATATGTCCTATTCTACCATAGTTAAAGCATTTGAAAGGAGAATTAACTTTGTATATTCCACTCCCCTTCTGGAACCTTCTTATGAAATTTTCTATTTATTCATCAAGGTCGTTATCCTTGTATTTTTTCTTCTTTATGGATTTAAAGGTTGCTTCATTTTTTGGTTGGTCACTTTCTGTACATGTTCTCATTTCATATGCTATAAGAGACCCATGTAATTCATCCATTGTCATTTTGGCCAAGTCCCTAGTTTCTTCAATGGCGGAGACCTTAGCACCATACTTCAAGAGAAGTGATCTCAACACTTTTTTTACAACCAAGGATTCATTGATCTCTTCACATAATCCTATAATAACATTAACAAATTCATCAAATCTAAGAAAATAGGTTGCAATATCTTCCTTTTCATCCATCTTCGGATTTTCAAATTCTTCTCTATGTCGTTGAAGCTTGACCTACTTAACTTTTGGATCACCTTCATAGATACTCTTGAGTTTTTCCCATACCTTGTTAGCAGTGTTGCATCCCATCACTTTTCTAGCAATGGTTGGTGTCAATGCTCCTAGAATAACATGTATGGATTTTAACTTACAACTCATAATATTATTCTCATTTGGATTGGTTGGAGCATTATTTGGGATTACATATCCATTTACAAATGAGTACCAAATGTCTACTCCCAAAGTTGTTAGGTAAGTTTTCACTCTATCACTCCAATATGCATAATTTCTTCCATCAAATCTTTGAATCCCATTTGAAATGTGCTCATGGTCATCCATCTCTGCTCATGATTTTCCTTCCAGTGGTTAAATTATTTTGAAGGAAACTTTCTCTGATACCAATTGTTGATACTGAGAGGGGGGTGAATCAGTATCAAGTACAATTTGGAAAAAATTTCAACTTATACTTCAACCATATTATATATTCAATTGTATCCAATGATCATTGAACAATAGTAGAATATTTACACCAATACACCATGCACAATATATGAGAAATAACCAATAGTTATTGTTCAAGGGAAGTAATGACTTCCAAAGGTAGCTACAGCTTCCAAATATAAAGGGAGGGATAAACCTCCAAAAATAAAGATGCAATCCTCCAATATCAAGAGAGGTTTTACCTATCCATCCTTTCCCCTTCCTTCCACCCAACAATATATGAGAGATAATCCACCCAAGAATATATGAGAGATAATAAAACTTTACATTAAATCATCACCATCAACCAACCATCACATAGAACCTGATAATGCTTCCTGAGACTTCTTCAACTTCTGCAATTCTTCTCTTCTTAGAATACTTTGATCATGTAGATAATATAACTCAATGTATTCTCTGAAACTAGTCCAAGCTTCACTCCTTGAATCCTCCCAGAAAAAGGAGTTATAGATAAAATGGTAGACCTTATTCAATTCTAGTTTATTTAGGAGAGAAAAGTTGTACAGCATGCCCCATGCTCAATATTTAACATAATATTCTAAAATGTGTACATAGGAAACTAAAGCCCGTAATATTTCCAATGCAATTGGTCTCACTTCATTTGGATTCTCTATGAAGACATTATGCCTTTTTTACCCAGAACACCTGTTTATGACTAGCTTCAGGACTAGTCAAAAACCCTATCTTCCATAGAGTGTATCTCCAAAATTATAATGAATAAATAGATGAAATATTTACCACAGGTACCTAGATATGTCTTCTCAATAGCATAAAAGTTTAACCATATGAATCATTCTAGAAAAGACGTTATAGCGAAAATGGTAAGATGACCTATAAATAACATACCTTAGAACACATCACCAAAAGACTTCACCCTCCTTTGAAATTTGGCCTTCTTTACTTCATATTTCCTCTGAAATTCGACTTATATCTCCTTGTTCATTAACAAACTTACATGTGTTGAAAAATGAATGTTTAATGAGATGTATTTATACTCTTTATGTCACTTCCTTTTAACATTAGGGTCGACTTGACACTTTCTTATTTTTAATTCTTTTCTTTAATTATCTTCAGGGTTGACATGTACTTCCTTATTCAATTCACTTTTTCATCTTCAAAAATTCATTTCTCCTCAACCATGAGGATCCACATGACGTGCCACCTACCACCGGAAACAACATGATGTATACTATCCATCCATGGGTGTTGTATCTTCATGTGCACTATCCTTCATGTCCAAATACCTTCATCAATCTTGGGGTCCAAAACCAATGACTAGGGTTGATATCAATGACAACAACCAATCTTCCAATAGTAACAATTGATGTAACAATGCCAATAACTTGTCAACAATAGTGCCTACAAAAATACTCCAACCAATAGTCATATATGTACAAAATAATATTAGGTTTATTAAGATGGGTGTGCATATATTCTTCTTAGAAACAAAGCATTTTTAATTGATGTACTTTGTCTAGAAAATGAAGACAATACAAGAACAAAAAATAGAGTTCTAAATCAACTGATGAGGCCTAAGAAGTGACCAAATTGTTCAAAATTACATTATATAATGTTGAAACACAACAAAATTTGCAAGTAAAGGACCATGTTAGCATTTCAAGCAGCATATCTATAGCATACTCCTTATGTCATTCCCAACAGGAAGAATGATGATCTTTACCCTATATCTATGCTTCATTTGCGACTGATTTCTTAACAATGACAATGGTAGGAATAGGCCTCACAAAACCATTAAAGATGTGATGTATGACTTATATCTTTAATGGTACAAATCCATACTTATCATGTTGTATTGTGGATGGTTTGATCCATTTGCATTTCAATAATATAGGACTAGTTTCACCATAATCAACTTGAATAATTTCTTGTATGAATCCAACATAAAAGTTATTTTCAGTGTTTTGATGATATTCAATAGCAAAAATACAATCACAATTTGTCTTTCCTTTGTCCTTTTATTCCACTCTTAAATGACTACTATAGGCCCGTATTCCACTGAAATGACAAGCCCATCTATGTGGAGGCCTTGAAAGATCAATTTCCTCGGTCATTATATCTTTACCTTCTTGTGGTGCATCACTGATTGCATCAACAATCCAATCATCAAATTTTGGAAAAGAACCACCTCCAATATTCAAATCCTGAAGTCTACACTTTCGATATGGATGCATCCTTTTTAAAATATCTTCCTTGTATTTTCTAGATAGAATATCAACATACAAGACAGTAAGAATGATAATTGTAATTCAACTATTAGATGAAATTAAATAAATAATTTTCATGTAAATAATATTTCACTTGTGCCACTTATTGAATGAGGATGTGTTTTCAAGAACATAGGAATGTACCATAGTTCTTTCCTCATGTGACATCTTGAAGTGATGTCCATTCAATTCTAGTACTTCTACAACAACTTTATCATCTTCATCATCATCCCATACACATTGATTGACATTACTAAAACCCTTCCTATATTCTGTGTAAAATCCTATGGCCTCTTGCATTAAATATCCCTCAGACATGATACCTTTTGGTTTTTCCTTATTACAAAAAAAAAAAATCAGAACCTTCATATATCATTCTATAGGATACATCCATCTCATTCTTATCAGACCATGATGCTCTAGTTCATATTCTAAATGTATAATAATATGCATATAAATATTGGATATTGTTGGTGGAAATTCTCGTTCCAATAAACAAAGGACTTCAACGACCTCTCCCCTCAAATTATCAAAGTTTGAAGAATATAACACATGTAAACTCATTCTCTTCAATATTAGGCCCAACCTTAGAATTTCCAATATTGGCCCCTTTCCCAAACTTGATATGACTGCAGTAGGTAAAATATCCTCGATTATGACATGATTGTCATGGGTCTTGAGGCCTCTTAAGCTATTAATGTCAGTTTGGCTTCTAACATTACTACTTACATATCCAGTAGGAAAGTGATTCTAAGACATCAACTTTAAGAATTGTGCGCGTTGTTCCTTTGTCCACACATAAGGAGAAATAGGTTTTCTATATTTTACATCACCACATTTTTCAACCCAAATATTTCAACGAATCTTTAGTTCTTGAAAGTCTAGACATGATGGCATTGTATCATATGCACCAAAAATAGTTTCTATATTAGAAAAAGCTATGTTTTTATCACTATGCATGAAGTCAACTTTATTCCTAATGGCCATATTCTTAAAGTATGAAAACTTATAGAATATGCATAATAATTTTACACCAGTATCATTAAGTGGGTCATTTTTTACTACCAAAAATGTCACCACTATAAATAAATTGCATTATTTTTTTAGAATCCTCAATAAGGTATCCACTTGTTATTTCCAATGGTGCTTCACAATTCTCTTCCTGACCATTGAAACACGAGTTGTGTTGACGATATGGATGCTCCATTTTAAGGTAAGCACGATGTCCATAATAAATACACTTATGAAAACTACTCGAGTTCCTCACAAAACCATTAAATATGCAAGTCAAACATCCATGGTATCCATGAACATTGATACCAATAAATGTGCATAAGCAAGAAGATCATGTATCATAAACAATAATAATCTCTTAAAGTGAATTTGATTGAATCATCATCCCTTAAAAATTGAATTTCTTCAATTCATTTCCACAATTCTTCTAGCTCATTAAATAATGGATCTAAATAAACATCAATTGTATCCAAATTCATACTCTGTTTTTCTTGGTATAATCAAGAACATCATTGATAAAAATGGTTTTCTTTCTCACTATGGAGGAAAGTTGTGATTTATTAAAAACATTAGCCAAGTTGACCATTTAGTACTCTTATCTTAGAATGGGTTCACCCCATCTATAACTAAACCCAACCTTATATTACTAGGATCTTGGGAAAATTTGGGCCATATGTTGTCAAATTCCAACCATATATTAGAATCAATCACAATTAGTTGTTTTCCATTGGTGCTCTTATTTTGGGCATGTCATTGCATAATAATGTCTCGACATTTGTACATTCGAAGAAACCATGGGATTATTGGAAACTGGTGAATAATCTTTCTAGGAGATGAATTTGATTTCAAGCCTAGTCTATACCTCCCTTCATTACATTTCAGACATTCAATCTCACTTGCAATATTTTTGCAAAATAATGCACAATTATTCACACATGTGTGGATTTTTTCATACCCTAAGCCTAACTTAGTGATTTGTGTTTTACATGCACTTTGTTTTGTTGGAAATGTGGAGTCAGGTGGTAACAATTGATGTAATAATGGCAATAACTCATAAACACTCTCATTTTTCCAACCATACACCACTCGCAAGTTAAGAATTAGAAGGATTTGTTGTCAACTGACTTAACTTGCAGGTACCATACATAGGTTTTGAAGTATCCTCCATCAACTTGTTCCAATCATCCTTGAGACCCTCATTCAACATTTAATCAACTTCAATCCCTTAATATAATATTCATGCCTATTCATCTATGTTTGTTTCCTCTTCATCTATGTTTGGTGCCTCTTCATCTATGTTTGGTTCCTCTTTATCTCTGATGTTACGTAATCGTATCCTATATGGATAATAATTTTGATTGAAAGGGCTTATACCCCTATGACCAAATTTTAGTATATGGTCATAAATCACTTTTCTTCTTTTAATATTCCCACCACGAAAATCATTACACATACATGCATATATATCCAAGCTCTTCTAATTGGCTATTCTCTCATCATGTGCATGGCATTCATCGGTTGTCAAATTTAGGCATTGACTCATCTTCAATTTTTTGCATTCAATTATGAAACCGGTATATTAATTAACAAATCTAGGACAATGATAACATTGGAATGGTTCTTATTCTTCTCATAAATCTAGGAAAATTCTTATTCTTATCATAAAAATAAATAACTTGTTGCATTATTCTCAGTTCTTTGGGGATAAAAAGAGAGAGTAACCTCCTTCTACCTTCTCCTAAAATAAATTTTTTGTTTTCTATGTATAGTTCTGGGTTGTATTTGTGCATTCATGACAAATGTGTACAAGAGGGAAACTGCACCGACTTATGATTTTCCTTGGAATCAATATTAAGAAACTAAGAAGGGTGGTTCACTATAAATGAACATACCATTGGAATTTGAGTCTAAAATTGATGACTTGTTGCCTAATAAATAACTAGTGAATATTGAATTTTCCCCTACAAACTATAAATAAGACAAGTAAGGAATTCATTGTCTTGAAGGGAAAAACTTGTAAGTAATAATTGCAAAATATCTCCTCAAAACAATGCTAGTATTTATGAAAATCAATGAAAATTCACACTCCAAAAGGAAAGTTGTTCCTTAAAGGTTTCAAGTACTAGCATAGGTAAGATTCTCATCCTTAGCAAAACATAGCGAAACAAATACCAGTCAGGAACAAATTTCACATAATATTGTAAGAAAGCATGGAACTCACACCAACTAGGAACAAAATTCACATAAATTGGTAAGAAAGAATGAAATAAATCCCCGGTGTTGGTCATAATATATCCTTACATAAATCAAATCAATCATCAAAACCTACAACTACTACGAAAAATAATACCATCTCAAAAAAAATATTAAAAAATCAGCATTCTTATGGTAAAACCCTCTTAGAGGCATCATAAGATGGATTTTTTCTTGAAAACTAGGATTCGTGACAAGCCTTGATATGTAAATAAATAAATGAATGAATAACACCCTCATGGTGAAAAACGCCTTGAGGCACCATGAGGAATAACAACAATTAAAACTAGAGATGACACTTTTGCTTTGAGAAAAATTTAAAAAAAAACAAAAGAGAAAATAAAAATAAAAACAGCATCTATCATTATGATTTATATTCGCCTTGCTAGTTCTTTTTTTGAGGTCTTATGAATAGGTTTCAAGATCTCAAGGCTTAAGGAAAACCACTGCAAGACAACTATAACAACAAACACACTTTGTCTTGGTGATTAATAACAACACACTCTATCTCGGTGATTCATCTCCAACAAAGAATTACCATTGGTACTACTCTTAAGATATCTTGGTCAATTGGAGAAGGTTTAAGGATGATCATCACAATAAAGGATCTCTCATGCTATCTCAGTCAAGTAGGATCATAGAAAACATTTTCATCACATGGAATGACCTTAGGACTCTAATTGAAACAAGTCTTTGTGAGAGATTCGGGCATTTCATGTTCATGCTATCAACTCCAACACTAGCTACAAAAGTAATGGTTCACCTAGTAAAATCCAAGTGGAAGACTAGAAATTTGCTACAAAATTATCCAACTTCATTTGAATGGAAACATGCATTCAAAAAGTCTTACAAATTCCAAGACTCCAAGTTACATTTACATAAGTTGTCTAAGATAAAACATCATGTAAAAGAGCATGCCAAGTTAAACAAGTAATACAATTTTTTTGGTACAAATTAATTGGATTGGTATTGACTCACAATGAAAATGAATTTGTACAGGTTTATTTAAGGATTATGTGTGATATCTAATTTGAGGTTGGTATGCTACTATATATCAACTTATCAGAATTTAGAGGCAAGGACCATATTTGAAGTGATGTTCAAAAGAAAACATTGTGAAAATCAGATAAAGCACAAGGAAGACATGAAGATGTTAAAGAAAAATCTAAAATCCTAGGGAGGAGCATAAAAACAAGTGGTCCCAACCATTCCTCAAACAAGATTCAAAATTAATAATGTCAAGTCAGCAACACAAGAAGAACAAGTCAACTATTCAAGAGAAAAGAAAACAACTTGGAAGGTGTTTCATATGTAGAGGGTATCACTACCAAAAAGAGTGCATACACATAAATTAGGAGCGAGTTAGAATGGCAACACAAGCAACAAATACTCCCCAAAGGATATATGAAACACTTTATAACAGAAAAGAAAGATAGATTCCTCTCAGAGTCAATCAATATTATTTTTTAGATGTTGAGAGACACTATAGAACCAGGTTATCCACATAGTCAAACTCGAGTTTGAAAACTAAAAATGGATAATATCACCTAAGAGAATGAAGAATAATAAGGAAATATTATGCCACTTATCCCATGGTTGCATCCAGAACAATGATATTCTTGAGAAGGGGGGAATGTAGGGTCATTTGTAGTTGGACCTTTCTTTTAATTATTTTTCTCATTTCATGACGATAGTATACTTTTAATATTCTAAAGGTGGAGGTTTGTGCCTAGAAATAGGTTCTTCGGTGGATCAACTGATATGTATCAGAGATTAATTTTATATTAAAACCATTGTATAACCAAGGGGAAATTTTTTAACATGCATGGCAAGGAGTGAAGTTGCTTTGGGACGAGGGGTCCAAGATGACAACCAAGAAAAAAATGGCTCATGAACATACTCTTACTTGATTAGTCTAGATCATCTCAGAGATATTTTACTAGACTTGTGCAAGATCATGTTTGGAGTTGTGGGATTGCTTGGGAAGTTTTTCAAGGTGTGTAGGAGCCTAGGATTCAAAAATACAACATAATCCACTTATATCAAGATAAATTTAAATCACTTCTATAATTCATTGAAACCAATCTAAAACACAAGTTACAGAGTAAAATAATGATGTGCCAATAGCTTCCTTACAATTAGATGGAAATGCATAATATTGATATTTGTGGTTGAAGGATATTAGGATATACATTTACCTTAGAAAGGCTCTTAGAAGACCTTCTTAAAAGGTTCAGTGAACCTGAGGAGGACTTTTTCAATCATCCGAAGTGATTATGCTAGACTTGTTTTTTAGAAAATATAATGAATGCAGAATGGGAAAAATATATTATCACGTCCATAGTATACCAAAGGAATCTCTCGAAGAATCATATATTGGAGGGATAAAATACAAAACAAATTAATATGCCATATTATATGATGTATCCCAAGGCCCAAAACCAATGAAAAATCCTTGTTTGGAATAATGTCAGACTATTTGTCTATGTGGAACAATTGAAACTTGATCCATCAAAATATAAGCATTCACATATGCATTCTCCCAATCCCAAAAACAAGAAAAGGAGGATTGGAATAAGAGAGAACACATGATTAAGATAATAGAAAATCATGACTACACAAGATAAGATTAAAAAAACCTTCAACAAAAATAATAACCAAAAAAATTATAATATTGTAAAGTCAAGAATGTGTAAAAATATTTTGATGAAAGTCGCATGAGTGATGATGAAACTGAAATAATTTGTCAATTCAAATTGGAATATAAAAAAGATAAATCTATGCCAAAAGCATCAATGATAGCTCTTATAGAAATTGTCCAACCAGGACACTAAAGATCAAGGGTTATGTTGAAAAATAAAGTTATCATACTCATATATTCAAGAAACACCCACAAATTTATTGATGACATTGTCGCTAAAAAGAAAAATATATTTGTTTATTTTGTTAAAATATTTTCAACTTATGGTTCTAGATGGGAACAAGGTTTTAGGAACATAAAGGTGTAGAAAATTATCATTCTATGTACAAGAGTTTAGTAATAAATTAGTGTATTATGCATTAACAATAAGCGTTTATACGTTTTTTAATAAATGCAACTTATATTACATCAAAATGCACTAAAGTTGCAACAAATAGGCATAAGACTTGCATGAAGATAATATTCTTATGAAAGTTACGAATAATAGAATAGGTCCATGGAGTCCACATCCTTTTGAAACATATCAACTCTAAATTTGACATGAAATTCCAAAATATTTTTTAATGCTCTCAATTTTCCCAACTATGGGTATATGAATTCAAAGGTGGGAATTGTCTCCTTGAAAAACAATTGTACACATTTTACAAAGGAAAGAAATAACAAACCATTAGATCGTGTGCCACAATTCTCTTCAAAAATCACTAATCATCCAAGTGTCACTTAAGATGGGACCTCACCAAAATAGGGATTTGTTAAAATAAGTTGAATTTTTCTCGTAACTGTAACACACCCAACCCCCTAAACACCAATTAGGTTGGTGTGATGTTCAGATTTCCTTTCTTTTTCTCAAGACATGCTATCAGGTTCATCATTTTCTTGTGTGAATACTTCTCTTATCACAATTGATACTATATTGACTCTTACTAATCCTCAAAAGGGTTCCTTCCCAGATTTTACTAAGGTTATTAGGTAACTAACACCCCTAATCAAACGGTTAGGATTATTCCTTTCAATTAGATTAACATTTTGTGGCCATTCGGACTCATTCCCATCAGAATTCTCAATTGTCAGGGTCGACATCCTCTCCAAATACATCATTCTGAAGGATAGTCCTAAGGGATCCAATAGTCCTCAGTAACAAGGTTCAACAACTACGATTTCATTGACACCTTGACTGATTCGATAGTTACTCTCTACTCTCCACATTATACTTGCTAACGAATGGAACCACAACATATACGGCTGAGATTGAGTCTCAAGCACTCACCAATCAATGGTCCTCTTCCATTCTTGGATTTCCTCCCCATTGAAGCATCTCCACTCTAGTACTCTGGACCACTCTAACGGGCTCACTCTCACCACACACACTCTGACATATCAAACACTCCACATTCATTCATATGACGAACATAGTGCGCTCTAGGGTTTAAAAATATTCACCAAATAAGGTTTATGAACCCTCCTCCTCAGAGTGACTCACACTAAATACAATGACTCAGATCCCACTGGGCAGTTCTCGTTATATCAACGACTCTCGGAATCCTAAGTCATCAAACTTCCCCACAATATTCCATCTAGGCCTCCCATAATATTCACTCTGAAGGACTCATGACTCATATCAATGGTCCAAAACTTATCGATACACTCTCTGATATATCAATAGCTATCTTTGACTTAGATATCTTCCCATTAGATTCCTAGTATAGCCTTGTACTAGTTCATTACGACAACCATGTCCTACGAAAATGGTCATTTTCCTTCTACTAAATTGATCCAACAACTGTGAATCCTTCTAGCATAAAACACTAGTTCTCTTCATTAGATCAGTCTAATTCAGGACTTAACCATTTCAGAGTTCCTCTTCTAGCCTTTCCTGAGGTTCTACCAAACCTCCAATAGTTTAGGGATCGAGTTTTAAACCGAATAAGGAATTATATTAGGAACTTGGGTCAATAAATTGTATGTCCTACAAACTTTCTATCTAAGACAGGTGACTCTCTCATGTATTAAGGCCTCTCAGGTGACTTTCCATCTACACAGGTTTTCCCCCAACACCAAGGCACTTTTATCACTATTCAAATGAAGGTTTTTTTCCATATCATATAAACTTTCAACTCAAGAGTAATGGTTTCCAAAAAATTGAGACTCTCAGAGTCCATATCGAAGCCCTTCCTAATCACTAATACATCTCCTCTATTTGTTTCCAGGTGAATATTTTATTCATATCTTGCAAACTTTCCATGCAAATATTTACAGTTATCATAGGGATACACCCTACTCTTAGATAGTTCTCATGGATTCATAAGTTCAACATGTTGGCCCATGCAAACAAACATAATTACTTTGTTTTACTCAGAAAGACAATCACCCTTACATACATTCATATTTCCTATTTAAACCATGAAATAACAAATTTGCATCAAATGAATTGAGTTAACACACTTATTTGTTCAGTGAGTGTCAAGAGACAACTAACTAACACTACTAAATTTGAACGTTTTTGCGATGACGTAGTGACGAAGTTTCATCGGAATAGGGTCGTTGTTGCGACCAAGATGATTTTTTTTGCGTCGAAATTGATTCGTCGGTCTAGCGACCACACATGGATCTTCGTCGATCTAGCAATCGGGAAAAGAATCCTATTCACAATAGGGAAGAGTTACCATTCGTCATTCCATCGACCAATATTAATCGGTCTAGCAACCAACTTTAGTCGCAAGCCTTGCTAGCATCTCTAAGGAAAACATAACCTTGGTCACTCTAACGACCATAAAAAGTCAGGCTAGTGACAAATGTTAGTCGGTCTAACGACTAATATTAGTTGCAAGAGAGACCAAGACAACCCTGGAAAACTTAGTCAAGAGACCAAATGGATATACAAGAGACGAACCTGTTAGTCGCTAGAGTGACTAATGTTGGGTTTTTTTTAAAAACAAAATATGTCATTCACACTAATGAGTCTATTTCCCTAGAATTAAATGATCAATATTAGTAAATATCCTGAAGACAATACTCAAGTAGTAGATAATAAAAAATCTATTCATGTAATGTCCCAGAGACAAGCACACAATTGTCTCATGAAATCAATATGGAAATGTAATCAAGTATCAATAGAAGGATGGTGTCTCAGAGGGGTTTTTGGAGTCAAGAAAAAGATATCCAATTATGATGACATGACCTCAGGATAGGATATCCCGAGATCTATCTAAGTATTCAGATAATCCAATGATAACTCTTTCATGTAAACTCATCTAAAAGATATTCAATGAATGATTCAAGGAAATGTATGTGACAACAAGATATTCAAGATATTCACTTAAGTGTACAAATGCCACATGTGTTTGTGTTTGTATACAATGCCTAGAGGAT